>PNEQ01028034.1:0-12246 GCA_003012365.1 Medauroidea extradentata
TTTGCTAGGTTTCCTCTGCAACGTTGCAGCTGTAACGTTTCTGGCACGTGCAGACAACGTGCTGCTAGGTTTCATCTGCAACGTTGCAGCTGTAACGTTTCTGGCACATGTAGGCAACATGTTTGTATAGTCTGTGACGAACTTAGCACATTGTAACGTTGTAGCAACGTTTCCAGCACCACCTGTGCTGTTAGGGCTATGAATGGAGCCATTAACTTTTCGCTAAAAGAATTTTGCCCCAGTTTGTTTCAGTGCCTTACGTACCCATCTGCAGCTGTGCTTCATGGTTATTGGCAGCGTGTATTTGTGAAGTGACGTCTCCCACTAGACTGCACCATTCATAATAAGATTACTGCTACACCACAGGCTGTGATTTGAGGGCAGAATCTCAAGAAACACGAGAGTTAAAACATCCATCACAGACTATTAAGTAGAACTGCAGATGTGCATGTAAGGCATTCAAACAAACTGAGGCAAGCATATTTTCGCGAAAAGTTAATGACCCTAGCTATGCTATGAATGACTATCAGAGACCCGGAAATTTCGCGGGTTCATTTGAGAAGACGTTAGATTTCAAACTCCTGTACACGTTAATTACTTCTTTATTTGGTCACGGTTACTGAATATCATCCTTGAGGACTGAGATACCAATAACAGGTCTGCATGAAATCTCTCCCAGGCTACTTTGTTATGTGAACAACTGGCCACTCACTGGAGCAGGAGCCAATCAACAAGAAGCTGAAAACAGAGAGTATACAGGACTGTGCATTCCAGCCAGAAGGTCATTGAGCCCAGAAATTTTCGGGTCTCTGATGACTACCAACAACTCCGAGTTGTGTGTGGACCTGTTAGACCGGCAGATTCTCGACCCAGTAGCGTGCAAGAGACGAAGAGCGAATTCTCCAGTACTACACCTTGCACTCCGCAACGCACCTTTATTTGGCGTGACCGGCAGGTGCGTAAATACTACAAGCTTCAAGTGTGCAGTAATTAGAGACAATGGACAATCGCGGAAAATTTACTGTTTGCTAGGCTCCAACTCGCATTGATGGTTTTCTATCGATATTCGCTATAATTACAGCACAGGCCCGGTTAAAACTGTCCGACTTTAACACAGACCGTGAGAATTGTTCCAAAACTGGGAACACGTGTCACAAATTAAATCATCCAATAATAACTCGATGAAGATACTATAGTTTATTGGAAATTATGTTGATTTAAAATATTTTCGCAATCTTCCAGTTTCTCTAGTCGGATTCTTGAACGTGGCCACGCGTCACCAGTGATAAAAGTGTTGATGTTTGTGCTTTTGACGGAATTGTTGCTAATTCATTTCCAAGCAAACCCTTACACGGAAATTTTGCGGGTTCAACAACCTGCAGGTTAGATTCCACAGCCCTGTGTACACTTTGTCTTCAGCTATTCGTTCATTGGCTATTGCTCCAGTGAGTGGTTGGACGTACACTTGGCAAATAAATGCGGGAGTCAGTGAGTGTTTTCATGCAGGTCTGGCATTGGCCTACAGTCCTCAAGGAAGAGTTTCAGGAACAATGACACAGTCGCAAATGTAATGAACGCGTAGAGGAGTTTGGGGTCTAACGTGCGAAATTTCCGGGAGTCTACATGTTTTTGTAATGTAAACACCTTCCCTCCCTTCATCAACCCCCTAATTCGGAGTCACGTTAATCCTATGGAAACTACCACTGCTCTGGCCATCATAGCAAAGTGTCGGTTCCAATACCGGCCAGTTCAAGATAGTTTAGTACCTTAACTTGATTGCTAGAGCAGTGGTAGTACGGTTATCTAAGGATACAGTCCACAATTTTTCGCGAAAATTATTCTGCAATAGTTTGTTTCAATGCCTTATGCGCACATATGTAGCTCTGTTCACGGTCAGTGATTGGCTGTTTTTAACGCTCAGCGTCTAGGGTTCTATCCGCAAATTACAGACGTGTGGTGTTGCAGTAACCTTGTTCCTGTTGGCACAGTCAAATAAGCCACATATCTGCAATAATTAGAGGTATGTATATTTCGCGGATATATTATAAGTCAGGTTGAACGCCAAACCCATACTTCACTGTAACTTCTGTGATTGGACGACGGTTGTCTCGACACATATTTGACTAAAGCAAGCCGGTAGTAAATAAGTAAATAATTCACAGCACTATCGCGTGCTACCCGCTTGTACAGTTGAAAGCCAATGGATACTGTATTTTGGCCAAAACGTGTATAGGACCGAAAAATATAGACTGCTGCCAGCCGGTTATGCGAAATTCACGCACCTCTAGCAAAAAAATTCTGCCAATAACCATGAAGCAGAGCTTCATATGTGCACGCCGGGTATTGAAACAAACTATTGCAGAATTATTTTCGCGAAAAATCATGGCCTCTACCTACGGAGCGCAAGAGGGGACATTCCGTGCTATGTTGCCACATTTTGCACGAAAATGTCACCGTACGACGTTTTACCACAAACCTTTTTGTCTCTAGTTTCGCACAGAATTCTGTGGTGAGAGCTTTGTAGGCAAATCGCTTTAGGAAAGGCATAAGGGAAGCAACTCATATCCTTGTCTAAAATTACAACACTATGTAATGCCAATTTAAGAAGCGAGTAAAGCATCTCAACATCTCTGTTCGACGTATTCAGGTGCATCGAGTATGTGTTTCGGTTTGCACGCACCTAACAATGTTGATTATTGTAAAGTCAGATTTTAAAAATTGTTGATAGAAACGATTGCCATTCCGAAACAAATACACGTTGACAAGCGGATTAACATGTTTAAACGCATAAGCCCTGCTTAAAATGGTTAAACAATAACAACCTTAACTTTTCTGGCAATACAGTTTTTGTAAGGTAAAAAACTATTACAACAGACGCCACGTCAATTGGCATAGATTATATCATAAAAATGGGAGGGTGATGTGAAAATGGCTAAAAAAATTATTTTTTAGGGTTTTTGCAGAAACCCTGGTTGAGTTGGAGGGAGACGAGCACTCTACCCGCCGCGCCAACAGCTGTCCTCAGAATAGTCTGAGCAAGGGCGTGAACACGCATCAGAACCATAGTGGTGATTACGGCAAGCATGTTCATTTGAAGCGAGACGGGCTCTAACAAATAAACATGATTATGCATGCATTTTCTTACGGCGGTACTGCAATGAAGAGGGACACACGAAAATATTTATTCGAGAGAAGATACATGGGAGTCTTATAATGAATTAATAGAGACAGAAAAATTCACGTGTTCGCTGACCGGTAGGCTAGCCTTCAGGAATACATGTGTATTCAAGCAGACAATACCTATTCGTTAGATGCTCGCTGACACAGTAAAATGGGCCCGAATTTAGTTACACTTTTATTACTGGTACATCGATTTCATGGCGGTGTTAAATAAGTCAACGGCCAATTGTGAAACTAGCACGAACTTACAGTTGCTGGGATTCTAGCTTGTGTCTGATAGAAAACGCGAATTTTTCCGGTCTCTATGAATTAACTGTGCAGGCACAGAATATTTAGGAATACAGAAGTGAAACAGCCGGTAGGACGGCAAACTTAGTGGCTTCGCTGGCCAACGACATGGAGGGAATGCCTTCCGACAATCAGCGATGGTCGGCTGCACTGCCAGCCAGCAGCCAGGCCAATAGAAAACCTGCCGTAACACGCAGGAGACAAACATACACGGGGCTGGTACCAGAGGTCAGGGGAATCCAATAAGTGGCATAGTTCGCCCGTATTTAAATGAGCCGTCACATCATTTCCCGCTTGTAGCCTATTACCAGGGACGGGAATTTTTGGTGAAAAGATTTTTGCCCCACTTTGTTTCAGTGTCATACGTGCACACCTGCAGCTCTACTTCACGACTATTGGCAGAGTGTTTTTGTGCAGAGTCATTATTCATTTCACTGTGCCAATCAGTACACGGATAACTGCCACACAATCACGTCTGTGATTTGCGGATTTAACCTCCACACGCTGGGTGTTAAGGCATCCAATCACTGACCACACAGCAGACATGTAGGTGCGCACGTAAGGCACTGAAACAAAGTACTGCAAAAATATTTTCGCGAAATGTCCTATCTCTACTTTGTTTGTAATACGGAGTATGATCATCTCACGGCGCTGTGCTAGCGAATCGTGTTATTTAGTTTAGGACACTGGCTATTGTGGGTGCGTGTGCGTCAAGATGGTACCATTGTCGTGAAGATGTAGGTACACGCGCGGACGCGGGCAGTTGTGGTTGGTCGACCTGGGAAGAGAGCGCGCGGCAAGGACGCCGGGCGCTGTTTGAAATGGCCGGCCCTCTCGCCGCGACGTTATGTGTGTTATTGAAGCAGTGACGAGTGCAGGATAAATATTATCGCTGGACTCCAGGAGGCTGGGTCGCACGGCGAGAGGGTGAATGACGGCCACACACGGAGCAGTAGAGCTGGACCTGTATTGTGCGAGCTTCACGTGGTCCACTCACTGCGCTGCTGCTGTTTCCCAGCATCACAACTACATGCTCGTCGAGCGCTGAACTAGCGTGAAGACTTTCCGTCGAACCATTTTCGCTACGAGCCTCAAAGCGGTGGCCATAATGCGCCAAATGTTACATGCGTCAAGTTTGTAGCAAATTTCAGTACGCTATTATATCCGAGTGAGATATTTTGGTCAGCGCTTAACATCGAGGTCTTTAGCGTTGGTGGGGGATGACATGATGTGAGTATGGAGCAGCACCGGAATGAATGGGCGGGGGAAACGGGAGATCACCGAGAAAACCCGCCGACCAACAGCATCGTCCGGCACGATTCCCACATGCGAAAATCCGAGGACCTTCCTCGCCGGGAATCAAACTAGGATTGCCTTGGCGGGAGGCAAATGGTCTGACCATTCGGCCACCGCAGCCCCTATTATATCCGAGATTAGGATGCATTCGTTTAGTATATTTTGAAGTACGACGATCGGAAAAATTAAGAATTGTTTTTGTTATGTTCACTGTAAAAAAAATTATAAATTTACCACAGCGGAGTATTGTGATGTTAAGAATGTAAGTACGGTATAATTTTATTTATAGTATGGTAGCGTATCTATACGCGTATAGGAAACAGTCATGTTACCAATACATGCACAGCAACAATGCTCAACAGATGCTCTATTTACAAGCCAAAGTATTGCACAGGTAGTTCGGGATAAAGTGAGCACCAAAGATTTAACCTTTGATGAAAAAAAAAAAAATCACTAGCCATTACTGCATATAACGCGACATTTACAATAACTTTTTCGTTGTACGGTTGGCAGCGAACTGCCGAGTGTAGTTCCGTGTATTTTCTTATTTAAATGAAACAATTCTGGAATTAAATCTACTGAATTCGACATATTTGTTTTTTATGTAATATACTAACATTTTTTAATCAAGCTACATATGTCTCTTCCGACTGCACAATATATCTCATACGCGCAAACATCAAGTTACGTGTCCAGAGAGGTTAGAAATTTCTCGTCATTAGTCGTTACGCACGGAAAGATACGAATTTTCTGAAAATAGAAATTTAGCAGAGCCAAGTCTACGTATGGGTAATAAAAAACATTCATTGCACTGTTTTGGAAGTTTTTAAAAAGTGTGAGAGATTTGGAAACAGGTATGTAACGTGCGTAGAGTCTTGAAAATGACATTCCAAACTATTCTGAAGAGTGTGTTATTAGTAAGTTGTCAGACAGGGCGCGCATCGTTAACAAAATATTTCTCAACACACTAGACTGCTAAATATTATAAGCGCGTGGCAGGCGGTGTCCTTAGAACGCGACACAAACCACCAATCTGGCAACCTACACGCGGGGTCACGCTATGTCCCAGCTATCTCGACCTGGAGGTGCCGTACCTTGCCGGAATATCAACTACCTCTACTGTACGATGGCGTCAGCACAGTTGCCTCAATCTACCCACCCAGCTTCAAGGTTCCTCAAATATAACCCGTAACAGCTCACCGCTAAACAAACGGCCATGTAAGTACTCCTCGGTTTACTAGGAAGGCGGTATAGCTTGGCGTCAGTATGGATCCCTGATTTTCGCGGTGAGAATTTTGCTCAGTTTTGTTTCAATGTCTTACGTTAGAGACACTGGAAAATCGCGAAAATGTTTAAAATAGTCTCCAATAAACTGTATTATATGAACCGTGACACGTGTGAACAGTTTTAGGACAAATCACACACGCTGTGTCCAAGCTGTGCAGTTCTAACTGGGCCTGTTGTAGAGAGAAAAAATGCTACAAATAAACGATAACCAATGTTGATACGAAACATACAGTGTTATATACAACACGTTGGAGCCTAGCAAACAGCCAACTATTCCCACGATGTTCCAGGGTCCCTACCTTACGTGCATACCAACAGCTCTGCTCCATGGTTGTGGCAGCGTGTCTTTGTGTAAAGGCATCACTTATTTGACTTTCCAATCACAACAAGGGACACCACACGTCTGTGATTAGCGGGTAGAACCCCAAGAATGAAAGTCAAAAGCACCCAATCATTGACTATGCAGCAGAGCAGCAGATACACACATAAGTAGAGTCCTGGATATTTGGCGGGTTCAACGACCAGCAGGCTGGACTGCACAGCCCTGTATACACTGTGTCCTCAGCTACTTGTACATTGGCTGCTGCTCCAGTGAGTGAGCATTTGGAAATTTTACATGTAGCGCGGGAGTCCATGCGTGTTTTATGCATGACCGCCATTGGTTCGGAATCCTCAAAGTCACGTTTAATAAACAATGACCCCATCGAAAAAGTTTCCAACACATACTTGACTTAGAAATCTAACCTCTCCTCAGTTGAATCCACGAAATTTCCGGGACTGTAAAACAATAGGCATTGGCACAAAGACGATCAATAGAGATGATGGTTTATCGCGGGAAAACTTGACTGTTTGCTGGGTTTCAACACACGTTCAGCTTACCACAAGATTACTGGCTTTCTCTTCTACGCAGAGCTGTTATCCTATTTCACTGAGCCAATAAGAATCCCGATATTGTTTCATTTGTTGCCTGTTATTAGTCTACAGTCTACTACGTTGTGTCAGAAGTATATTACCGAATCACATATGTTGCAAGAAAGTACAGTGTTTTCCAGAATATGTTGGCACGAAACATTTTCGCGATATACCATCATCTCTAACGATCAATCATCTTATTGCGAAAATCAGGTGTCCCTGAGAATCAGGAACAGGAAAGGAAGCGGTCATGGCCTGAGTTTAGGAGACTTTGCCTGAAGTGATTTTGGAAAACAACGGAAAGCCGAAATAAAGATGGTCGGATCGGGGATCAGACGAAATCGGAAATCGAATGACGAGTCCAGTGTTTTGCCGCTGCGTTCCCTCACTCGGTATCTCCGTCTGGAAAGAACACGTGGGAACAAGGACGTACAACCCGCGTCATCTAAGTTGGCGACTGGCGAGTGGGGAATGTCGAAGAGAGGATAGGTATTTATTACTGCTGCCGTTTTCTGTTTGAATGCCTTGTGTACTTGGGGTCGATGTTTTCATTACGGAGTATGGTGTGTCATGACATAGTGCTCGGATTCATGGAATGCCCTCCACCTTTCATAAAGCTGCTAACCACCAACTTAAGTGGCGCGCACTGTATAAGCGAAAAGTTGCGTGTGAACTGGCATAAACGCAACAGAATGCGTTGATAGAAATGGAAGTAAAACTTTCGTGGATAAACGATCCCGTTTTCCAAAAATTAATTTCCTAAATTTTCTAACTGGAGGCAATCTCCCAGGTGTTTTTGTTGAATTGTGGGAATCATTGTCCAAATGTTATTTGCGTAGACAAACAAATGTAATGCACGTTAAATAGTTTCGTCAAAAAATAGTCGTACCTAGCTGCAACGCATTTGTAGTGCAGACAGGGAGCCTCTTAAAAGACAAGCACGAACAGAAGGGAGGGTGTTATAAGAGTAACTTTCACCACTTACATAACAACATCGCAGTAGAGTTGTAGTGCCATCAAAAGAGCAAGTGGACACCAAGGACATCCACACGTTCAACTACCCGCCGTTAAATAAACACATATTTTTGCTTTCCATTGAAGTGCCCAGGTTTTCTTACAGAGACTATAATACTGTGCGAGAGGATTTGTTACATAATCATTACGAGGTAAACAAGTGACAGTGTCACAAGTTATTGTTGTCCGATGCCATCGACCGACCTGTTGAGACTTCGTGTTTACTACTGTTCTACTCAAGGTCTCCATTACAATTCGGAATACAGCAGTGATGTGAAACAACTGAACTGTAATGTTTGGAAAACTTTCCCTCTTTGTAGTTTCATTTAGATTTATAAAATATAATAGATTACACTCACGTTCGTCCTCTAAGATTTCCATGAGCACTAATTAATTACAAAGCGCACGCTATATAAAAGGCATTGTTTATTTGCTGTACAATATTTTGCAATACACAGGCTGGCATTCATAGTCGATTTGCGCGGAGAATGAGTGACGCATCCAGTGCGCATCTTTCCCGGCATAAAAACAGGATTCTTGAACGCAATTAGCGAGTCGTTTGCGTCTTGAATACGGATGCGTGGACTCGCAAAGTTACGAGAGGCATGGACCTATCCTATCCTCTTCGCAAACATTACCTATTCTCAACCTGTTCGTAACTTGGCAAAATGGCGTATCATTTTCGTAAACAATGTCGATAATAGTGCACGAGCGGCATTTTGAGGCGGGATTGATGTATTCGGCGAACGATTCAACGAGCATTGTTCTTCAGTGGCGCAAATAAGATAAAGTGTAAAATGTAAAGTACATTGGAACAAAAATAGCAATATGTTATTATAGAGAATAGAAAAGTATACCTTGGTTAGTGCTGCGACTAACGTATAGAATGCGTTATCATTTTTCGTTTAAAGCAAACACAGTCCGTTAATCTTAAAAATTTAGGCTATATGTCATTTTACTGCCTGCACAAAAGCGTTATCATTAATGTTACAAATATTTTAAAATTAAATAGTAGCTGTTTTATACAGTGCACTTTTAATATTTCAGCTACTCACAATTGTTTTTCAACATATTATCTCCATAATGTCCATATTATTATCTTTCTTCGTTGCAGTTAATTACGTTTAACAGGATATTTCAAAATAAATACAACACATGATTTCCCATTCGAAACACTTGGCCACCATTTTATTTGTTCTGGTCGAAGAAGAGCTCTCTCTCAACCTAGCTTTCGTACAAGAATCTGCAAATAATTTGAATGATGTTTGTGGGCTGTTCCCCTCTCAAGCAACACGTGAGCGAGTGGAGTTTGTGGGTTCTTTGTACGGAAATGTTTAAGAATACCACCCACAGTACAGACGAAGTCTACAAACACACATACACACACAAACACAGAGGAGCCATCAAACGTACGAGTATAAAAATATGCGCATAGTTTCTTGTATATAAACGAGAATTGCTGAAACAGAGAGGCTGGAGAATATTTCACCACCGGTTAAACTGCAACGATTGCATTGCATGGCTAATAATAAAGCACTATCACCCTAGTCCGAGACGCAGACATTTCATATTACTAGAGACATGCAAATTTCGCGTTATCATTTGGTAGCATACTAAACTTCACTTTCCTATACATAACAGAGCATAATCTGCGATTCAATTGGCCACGAACTGTCATGTGTTGTCATTTACGTGTGTTACGTCTTTACGGAGGATGGCCTCTCTACCGTGTAAGCATTCTCTGTGGCAAGTCACGACAATATCGGGCAGCGGGAGACGTCGAACGAGCTGATTGTCACTTGGAGTCTAGTCAGCTATCAGATAATAACGCGAAGTTTACATGTCTCTACATATTATACATAAATTCGCTTCGTAATTCTTCCTAATTTTTATTTATTTTTACCGTTTACGGTTTCTTCCACATGCCATTTAAGTTTCGAATGCTAACTGCATTTCACCCTGCTCTCGAAAAGGGTAACCACGAGCTGATCAAGAAGAAGCTCTCGTAACTTACTGGACGCTTGAAAAACTTAACTCGGTTCAGTTCTTACTAGGAGTAAATTTATACATAAATATGTCGAAAATAAATTCAGAATTAATGTCTTATACATAGAGACCTGAAAAATTCGTGTTTTATATTGGTTCCAAGCTATAATTGCAGCAACTGTAAGTTCGTGTCACTTTTACAATTGGCCAGTGACTTATTAGACACTTGCTGGAAGTCGCTTAGCCAATAGTACAGAAGCAAGTAAAATATCACTGCGTCATCGAGCAACCAGTGAGCAGATAATGTCTGCTTGAATACACACATGTTCTTGCAGGCTAGCCTACATATCAGTGAACACGGAAATTATTCTTGTCTTTACTTATACACGTTGATTAGTATTCGATAAATACACACGCATAGGGAAATATACACATATTATATTATAAATATCGCAATCAGGCACAAGGGACAGCGTGCCGCAACAAGGATTCTCCTTGCGCCATTTCAACTATGCTTCTGTTAAAGAAATGGCGATACAACCCCCAACCTGCGGAGGACCAGAGATGAATGATTGGATGACATGTATTGAGACCTTACATACGGAGCAGCGACGGAATGTTAAGTCAGGGAAGGGGGAGTTCCCCGATAAAGCCTGATTTCCAGCGACAACGTCCGACACGTTTTTTATATGCGTTAAATCCGGGACGCATATCCCGCCGGGGAGGTGCGAGACGACTCCTTGTCTGACCAATAGACCATCGCGATCCTATAAATATGATATTTTTTTTTTATTTTTCTTATATATAATCAGAAGAATTGCTTTCAAGTCGAACACTATAAAATATTGATTGTTTGCTGGCAAACAGTGTTATACTCGAAACTGCCGCAAAGTCTTCGGATTTCTTCTTCTTCAAGAGAGCGAACCAGTGAAGTTTGCGGGCTGAAGCGACTGTACATCAAGCGAACGTCGTAGTAGCACATAAATTTCGAAGCTGTATAGTCGCCGTGACAGGTCATGAACACGCCATTAGCCTTCACATGCTCGCAGGCAAACCTGCCCGATGCCGCACCTTACCCGCGCATCACGAACCAGTACGTGCTGCGAACATAGGCGCGAGTCTCTTGTACTCAACATGCCGCGCCTTCCTGAACAGCGCCGGCACTTTACTACACATCAATAAATACATTCAAAAACGACAGTCAAGATACGCATATAGCAAAACCACCATTCTTCTTCACAGGGCGTGGTGCATAACAAAAACAAATGCTGAAAACGTTTATCAAAATCTGAAAGAATACAAATGTATCAGAATAACTTTTACAAACCATTTGGTATTTTAGAGGGGACTTTGGGCTAGATTAAGTTTCAATAAGTAACATATGTCAGCAAATTTTACGTTTATGAGATTTCTGTTGAATCGAGAAAGGATTGTTTTTGAGCACGTCCACGAAAACATGCCTCGAAAGTACACTTTGTGCAACAAATATAGCAACGTTGCGATTGTGAACAGCTCTTGTAATGCACCCCGGGTGCATGCCCATCTAACATCCCAAAGGAACATTTCCGAACAGAGGTTGCTTATCAGAACTTTATAGCTCCTACTACAATGCTCAACTGCATTTAATAGTTATTCTAATACACCCTGTTTTAAAATGTTTTTGGTAAATGTAGCAATGTCGATGCATAGAGATGATGGTATATCGCGAAAATGTTTTGTGCCGAGATAGCCTTGAAAACACTGACACAACGTAGCTGTCTGCAGACCAATACCAGGCATCCAATATTACAATATCGGGATTCTTATTGGCTCAATCAAATAGGGCAACAGCTCCACGTACAAGCTAAAGCCAGTAATCTTCTGGTAAGCTGGACGTGTATTGAAATCCATCAAACAGTCAACTTTTCCCGCGATAAACCATCATCTCTATCGATGCATAGTAGATATTTGTGATGTGAAATTTCGCGAATTCAATGACATACATGTTAAAAACAATTATAATATGCACACTCAAACCCTGTCTATTCGTTCATTGTCTGCTGTTCCGCAGAGTAGCAGCTAGTGACAAATAGTCGGGATTTGCGTATGCACAGGATATTTGATTCTAACATGCAGGTAATTGAATACGCAAAATATCACAATCTCTATTGATGAGTTTTGAAGATCATAACAGTGTTGTATATTCATCTTACATTGGACTCGTAATAATTCTTGAAAGTTAACCTATAATTCCCTTGCAATGATTCTGCATGACAAATTAATGAAAGGTTCCATTATTATCCA
>PNEQ01028035.1:0-18973 GCA_003012365.1 Medauroidea extradentata
GTGTGTGTGTGTATTGCAGATTTTTGTATGAAGTGTCTTAGTTGTAAATTAATTGACCACAGTATCATGTTTACTTAATTTTAATAGATTTCTGTTTTAATAGTCCTACTTTGGTGAAGAACTGTGTGTTTTTTGAGTAATGAAATTTTGATTACTTAAATATTTGCAATTTTGCTTTGATAATCAGTTTTTAGAAAAAATCACTTTTAGTCACTATATTGTTATTCAAAGTCACTATTATCACTTTTTTTGGGCTTATGATATGCTAACAGGCCTGTATCATAGAAATTGAACTTTTCGTCATCTGTAAGTGAATAAAATTCCATAAAGATATGTTCAGTGGTCGCATTATCTATTTCACATGCACACTTATTTCTGCATTTTGTGTGATCTCCCTTAATATTAATCATTCTCTCACTTACTTCCTGGCCTTTACAATTTGTGTATGCCTTACCTGATTGTCTTGTCGTCTTTCGGATAGTTTGTTTCCACATGCATTTATTCACCTTTCTTTTTCTTCCACGTTGGGAAACTTCTGGTAGCTCATTGACTTCATCAGCATTATCCCCACCCACCACCATTTCTTCCGCTTGTGCGCTGTTGTCGGGATTTTTTGAACATGCTGTTGCGATTTATTCAACACCTCTTACTGGTACCAATTCACCTCCCACAACTTCATATACAGCAATTGCATTCTCAGCAAGCCTACAACAATAGAAAATAAAGAACATTAGAAGTCGCAGATTCTAACAAAATATTACAAAGCACACTTTAAAACAATTTCTGAACCATTGTTGAAATTTGACAAAAAAAGTTATTTTGGCCATTGTTATCCAATACTAATTAAGTTCAAATAATTATTTCAACAAAAAATTGTAATAAAATAGCAAAAACTATTGCTATTAGGCCTATACAATTAATCCACAATTGGTTGTAAATAATGTGTGATTCATTACATAATTTGGTTGATTTTTATTGCCTTATAAAAAGCATTTGGTTCCAAAACTTCTCAAGAACATTGTGTTAACAAAAAAGATTTTTATTATTGTTGTTAAATATTTACGTGCAATAAAATAGATGTCTAATCATATTAAGAAATGATACAGACTTGCATCCCAATAAGTATTATGGTTATGTTCAATGAACTTACCCTTCTATATTAGTGCATTCCGAGCTTTGCCAGTCATTCGACCAATCTTCATATGGGTGGTTTTCATCTTCATTAAGAATATCGTAATCCATTATAAAGATTTATTCATTACAATACCAAATTAACTTTGTTTTCGGACGATCAACAAAACAACAGTAGAACGATATACAAACAATTCCTGCTAGGCAAAGATAATGAGCAAGAATGGTGGTGGAGTTAGAACACTGATGGTGCTGCCAGTTTGGTTGCTTGTGCAGTTATAATAGTCATGGAGTTGGAACACTATGGTTCTCGACGGTATTATTAGTAAGGAGTTAGAACATGCTGTTTCTCAATAATTTTGTGACAAAAGTTTGACAAGAATGCTCTAATAAGGTGAAGAAATAGGAGTTACAACAATTTCAACAATAAAACAAAAATTCAATAAAATGGAGTTAGAACAATCTGGTTCTAAGGCAACGATGTGTTGCGCTAGTTTGTCCGCAGCAGATTTTATCTCTATACCTCACACATTTACACCACACGAGCGCTGTTGAACATTCACTGCCTCGTCGTGTGAAGATTCGGTAGCAAGTTTCACGTGTTTCCTGGGCCAACAGTGCCATCATATTTTAACACATCTCTTTAACTAGTTTTTTGCTTTACGAATGTCCGACATAGTTTGTTTCGTGACACCATAATCATCACACAACTTTGCTACCGAAACACCGGCCTCTTGATTATTATATTAGTTCAAAATTTTTGCTTGATGACAAAGTTACTCGATTTCTTTTCTGTCCTGTTGCAGACGCCATTTCATTTTAAGAAACGCATAGTCTTTATCGCGCACGTTCATCAACTGCGTAAAAAATTCAAGTAGACACGACAGTCGTTCTTGTCCGGACATGTCAAAACACCGATGAGCGACTAGCTCTGCTTACCGTGTTACGCGGCTATCTGTGCGTGCGCAAGATGTCACTTACCAAAGCACAATAACCAGGTAGGTATTGCGCTGTTGATCTTACAGTTTCGTAAAAAATTCAGGTAAACAATCATTCTTGCTCGGACACGGCACGATTAAAAATAGCTCTGTCTACTGTTTTATACGGCTATCCATGTGCGTGCCTGATGTCACTCACCATAGCACAATAACCAGGTAGGTCTTGTGCTGCATGTGATAAGTAGACCTGATGGTGGAATAATTTTGTATCGCCAGATTTTGTCCGTTAAATACGAAGTGCGCCGAATGGAGGTCCGATAAAACGAGGGTTTACTGTACTTGGCTTTTTGATTGTAGGTAGTATGTAATCATTAAATATGTTTATTATGGGATGAGAATTTTCTCCACACATATTTTAATTATATTCTACATGAAATTGTACATTTTATTTCCCAATGTAACAATTGTATTACTCTGAATTTTTGACATAAATTTAAATGAATTACTTTAGTTGCAACTGTCTGTTGTAATTTTGATTTAATTATTTTATTTCAACGCAGGATTAGAGTAGCCTACGTAAAGTATATTGTTTACATTGTGTAAACTATGTAATGAATGTGTTTCTCCTGAGGTAAGAAGTTTTTACACAAATATTTTATTCATGTAGTAGGCCTTTTAATTTGTCGATTGTGAGAAGCCATAAGTTAGGTGTTACTGTACATTTTTTACAGTCAAAATGCTTTTAAGAGTTGTAACTTTCAGTTCTAATTTTTATTTTATTATAGGCATACTTCATAAACTTGCATAAATAGAGCACACAAATTATGTTGTTGTGTTTACTATGCAATCAGTGTTTTCTGAGGCATGTATTTTTCATGTAAATATTACAAATCATAGAAGTATTTTGGACATACATAATTGCAGCAAATGGTTTGTCACGCAAAAGAGGACAATACATGCAGACAAGCAAAAGGATGCGTTTGGTTGTTTACTTTTCTGTTTGTCTGCATGTATTTTCTGGTTTCTTTGACTCACAGTTTGCTGCTATGGCGTATATCCATAATATTTATTTGATTTTTAACTTGCCCCGTTACAAGAATGGTTTAGAAACAACACAAGTGTTATATTAGTAGTACATTAAAAATTGTACTATGTGCAAAGTGCATTTTTATAAAGCTTAAAAAATTGGGTTTAAAAAAATTTTATTAGGTCAGGGAAAATTTTCAATTTGGGTGGGAAAAGTCAAGGAATTATATTCCCAGCAGTTTGTAGCCACCCTGTATAACGTCTACTCCACTACCACTACGTTTATTCAGATCATTAGATACGTTTATTGATAGTCTAGATTTCAGGGTGGCAAGCAACCGGGAAAAGTCAGGGAATTTAAGACGTCTGGAGAAGTCAAGAAATTCTCTAAAAAAAAACTGGAATTTCAAAATTTGGTAAACGAACATTTCCACGAACGCAACGTACCATTTTATTGGTACATATATTAATTTTCTAGTTCCATAATATCTTTTCATACTGATATTGTAGTTGTGTGGAACAGTGAATTTGACGCGTTGTACCAGTTTTTCGTCTAAAATACGATGTTTTTGGCGTTTTGTACCAGAATTTTTTGTGGTTCCCGCCAGTGTTGCCAGACCAATGGTTTCCCTCACAATATGTTGTGATGTTTTCAAGTTTCCACAGTGGTAAAAAATTACTCTCTCGTGGGGTTTCTAGCGTACTGTTTACAAAATGCCGTAAATTTTAATGTATTTTTAGTTTGTAACATGGGTTGTAAACAGTTTTGGTGTTTTCCCCAAGAGTTCGAAGTAGAAAACAAACCTAATGATGGCGCCGGGTAGTGTGAATGATAGTGGAGTTGTCAATAAGATTTCATTTAAATACGATGAGAAGTGTGTAAAATGTAAAAAGATCGTTAAAAATAGAGTGATTTGTGAAACCTGTGATCACTGGTACCGTTTTCGTTGCGAAAATTTTAAGAAGGGTGAAATGAAGACAAAACCTGAAGACGAAGCGTGGAACTGTACCTCGTGCTTAGAAAATGGCGGTAGCGATACAAACTTGGAGCCATCATCAAAGGAGATTATTAACAGCAGAAAGGAAAACTCGCTTCAAAAGATTATTGATATTTTACTGACAGATAAGCAAGAACATAAAAAATAAAACAAGAAATTGAACGAACAGATTGAGAAACTTAGCAACTCAGTACGAAGAGAGCAAGATTTCTTCTATCCAAAAAAGACTTCAAAAGCAACAAAAGACCATCAAAATATTCCAATGCACGTAAGTAACAGGTATGACAGGTTACAGTGTAATTCAGACGACTACCCACCTCTTGCCCACCTCTTGACTAAAATCTGAGTAAGCAAAACTCAAATTCTCGTAACAAATCAAAACCTTTGCAGAAACAAAAATCGCACATAACAAAAAACATAACATCAAATTCTACTCAGCAAGCCAGTAAAGTGTTGAACAAAGTAGATGATAGGCCTGTTCATGTTCAAAGTTGGGTAAAACCAGGTGCTTGCATCGATAATGTTCCGAGAAGTTCCTAGTGAATGTGAACATTTAAATAAGAATGATCTTGTGGTCATCTATGGAGGGGGCAACGATGTATATAAAAATCAAGCAGCTGATGTGTCTAAATGTATGAAGCGCCTGCTCCCCACGCTGAACCATACAAATGTGGCTGTGTGCACTATATCACTAAGGCATGGCCTTGCTCCAAACTCATGTGTGAATCTTGCGATACAGGACACAAACAACAAAATCAAACATATAAGCTCAAAGTACAGTTTTGTGGATGTAATTGATGTGACCAAACTGCCGAGAGACTGCTTCACAAGACACGGGCTCCACACAAATAATAGAGGTAAATACAATATTGCAAACATGGTTTTAAATGTATTTGAAACAAACACTTTGAAAAACAAGTCCAGCAAGGAAGCAATCATTTTACCTGAAGATGAACATGTAAAAAACTACTAACAGGCTCTATAAATGAGGTTTCTAGCCTTCCAATACACAAGTCACTAGGGCCAAATATGAATACAAACATTAACCCAGGTAATAACTGGTATGGCAAAAACAAGCCCTACTACCAATTCCAAAAACAGCAGCAGCAAATTCAACAAAAGCTACAACTCCAACAGCAGCAACAACAACCCCAACAACAACCTCAACGACAACAACCTCAGCAGCAGCAGCTACAAATACAACAGCAGCAGCAGCAGCAGCAGACTCCAATTGTTCACAAGATAAGTTCAGTGCACACACACTCTTGCAATAATAAAAATAGAAAGGATTTGATTTATGTCAGTGTTTTGCACCTAAATGTACAATCCTTGAGAAACAAGGCTCCTGAACTAAAAATATTTATAAACTCATTACAAAATTCACTTAAGCCCCAAATTATATGCCTGACTGAGCACTGGTTAACACAAATTGAAAGCAAAATGAAATGGATTACTGATTATATAGCATTCTTATTAGTTTTTGTAGAACTAGCCTGGGCTATGGCGGAAGTTGTATCCTAGTAGAAGATAAGTTACTCGACTCATGCAAAATTAAAGACGAGCTCAACAATATTAGTGAAGAAGGGCTATTTGAGTTCTCAGTAGTAGAAATAAACCTAAAAATGATGCCTGTATTAATTATATCATTATATAGACCACCAAAAGATAATGTTAAAAAATTCCTTATTAAACTTGAGCAATTACTAGCACAAGTCTATAAAAATAATATGACTAAAAAAATTATTATGTGTGGTGACAACATAGATTTTAGTGTAGATAGTAATGAAAAACAGCAACTTACAAACTTACTCGATACCTACAACTTAGAAAATAAATTTCAGGAATACACACATGCCACTGCAATAGACTATGAGCCACTGTAACATGCAACTAACAGTTACTAATGTAGATCTAGGCCTGACAGACCAGTATGCACAACTAACTGATGTCATTTTTGAAAACTTTAATAATATTAAAACAAAAGTCACCCTAAAGAAAGTAAGAAATTACACTTCTGAAAATCACAGTAACTTTAATCACAAATTAGCTCTTGAGAATTGGGAGGAAATCAATAACCTAAATCATGTAAACACAAACTATAATATATTCTTAAAAACCTTTTTACTATACTTCGAAGAATCCTTCCCATACACTACACAGCATAAATCAAACTTTAGATGTCCCAAAATGAGACCTGAGTGGATTAGCCAAGGAATCATTAATTCTAGTAGGAAACTCAAACAATTATATAAAACAAGAAAACATACCGTAAGGTAGTGAAGGCCGCTAAGAAGAAGTATATGAGTGAGAAGATTAAAAAATGTATAAATAAACCAGAGGAAATATGGAAAATAGTTAACAATACAATAGGGAACAGTTTTCTTACAAATGATCAGAAAATAGAAATAAAAATAGATGATAAACTAATCACATCCCAAAAGAAATTTGCACACACATTCAATAAACACTATGTCAATATTAGCACTAAACTAAACCCAGGCAACTCTTCTCCGAATGTGTACTATCACAAAGCAATAGGTCACTTGTACCTCAGTACCAACTTATCTTGTATCCGACAACTGAAAAGGAACTCTATAAAATAATCTCAGGACTAAAATATAAGAAATCACTTGATATACACGGTTTGTCAAATTCCTTACTAAAATCTTGTGGTAAATATATACTACAACCTCTCAAAATGTTAATAAATCAATCATTTGAACAATGATGCTTTCCTGGCAGGCTTAAAGTTGCTAAAGTGTTACCAATATTTAAAAAGGGAGACATGTAAGTTAGAAAACTATAGACCTATTAGCTTACTACCAGCTTTCTGAAAAATATTTGAAAGGATAATTCATAACAGACTAACTCAATTCCTTGAAAGAAACAACGTAATCTGCAAAGAACAAAGTGGATTTCAGAAAAACAAATCTATAATGACTGCAGTTTTTCAACTGACAAATTCAATTATAGAAGCATTGGATCAAGGTGAACAAGCATATGGCATTTTCTGTGACCTCTCAAAAGCCTTTGACCTTGTTGACCATACCATTCTTTTGCAGAAACTTAGTAACATAGGTGTAAATGGCACAGCCTTTAATCTACTTAAATCCTACCTTTGTAACAGAAAGCAAATTGTTGAAATAAACAGTGATAGTACAAAAACTACATCAAAATGGGAACTCATAAAAACTGGGGTCCCTCAAGGAAGTATATTGGGACCACTTCTATTCCTCATATACATAAACGACCTGCCAGAAAATATAACATTAGGGACTCTAATCCTGTTTGCAGATGACACTAGTCTCATATTAACGGAAAGAAATGTGCATAAACTCAGAAAAATTTCTAAAACTGCCATAAAGACGTTGGAATCATGGTTTCAAAACAATGGACTAATACTTAATGTTGATAAGGCACAGTTTATACAGTTTAACAAATTAAATAAACCCAAAGAACAAGTAATGCAAACATATAACAATATCCCCATCGAAGAAACAACAGCAGTAAAGTTTCTAGGATTACATTTGGATAAAAGATTATCATGGTCAGAGCACATTAAAAAACATTGAAGGCAAACTATCGTCCATCTGCTACTTGCTGAGAGCTCTGAAATTGATATTAGTTACTAAAACACTAAAAATGAAATATTACGCATATTTTCATTCTGTAATGATATATGGTATTAAATTCTGGGGAAACTCTACAAGTGGCACGAAGATCTTCCAAATCCAGAAAAAAGCAGTACGCATCATAACTGGAGTTGATCGTAGAACTTCCTGTAGACCCTACTTTAAAGCTCACCAAATAAAAACATTCTACACTGAATATGCCATTCATTCACTTAAATCAATAAAACGAAATCTGAATAACTACATGAAAAATAAC
The DNA here is from genome assembly GCA_003012365.1 of Medauroidea extradentata. NCBI lineage: Eukaryota > Metazoa > Arthropoda > Insecta > Phasmatodea > Phasmatidae > Medauroidea > Medauroidea extradentata. The sequence continues at coordinate 7,982 of PNEQ01028035.1, forward strand.
ATTCATTATCACAACACAAGAAACGCACACAGATTAAGGAAAATCCAACATAATAGCTCACTCTGTGAGAAAAGTCTATTCTATTCAGGTCTAAAAATGTACAACCACCTTCCTAAAAAAGTTACTTCTGAAATGAATATAAATAAATTTGACATTTAATAATAAAAAACATATTTGAAAATCAGTATTTATATAGTATTCAAGAAACAGAGGAATATATCCAGAGCCTTTTCTGAGACTTACTTAAAACAATGTAAAATATGCTAATGTGAGTAGTCCATATTCACAATCTTTAGTATGATTGTGTAGTGTGTGTATAATTTGAGATTGTGTAATTACGTTGACGCCGTGCCCGGTGAGAGTGAGATAGGAATGGAGCTGCGTCGGAATGCTCTGGGCGCCACCCGGTTAAGCGTGTAGCCGGGAACACGAGGCTCGATGGGTCGTGGTCTGTTCGAGCCGGCGTGCCCCTCTCTCACCTGGCGAGTCGAAACAACTGCGAATCGGGAAAAGCAGGGAGGACCTGGAGAAAACTACACCTTACATGGACACTTATGGGGCAGTCCACACCCCCATACCCTAGGGCCTTAAGTGAGCCAGTTCCAAATGGCGAAACAAAGTAAAACACTGGGCCGGATAGTTGCACACGCGCATTACGTTTCTCGGTGGACGAATCAGAGTTCCGAAGCGCACGACGTCTCTCTCGTTCTGTCCGTCGTGGCCGCTGCTACAAGACTGCCTTCTTCATGCACTGGTAGAGGGAGGGAGCAGCAAAGCCAGGTGTCCTGCACTGGCAGATGGCCGGGATGGCAGGTGTCACACGTTGGTGTCAAGTTCACACATGCCCTGCCACTGTCACTGATCTGCCACACACACTCAAGTATCGCACATCTGCCGTTACCAACCAGCGCACACCTGCCACTGACACACTCTGTGAACAACTGCCGCGACCAGGTGCAATTCCACCTGGCCTGTGGCCTGGTACGACGACATACGCCCCCCTCCTGAAGACGACTGGTCACGGCGGGTGTGTGCATTTGCTATGTACTCTGCTGCCGGTGTCGCTCCCGACGACTGAACACTAGGGTCTGCTGTGGGTCGAAGTCTCCGGCTTCATCTCCTGAGTCGTCAGATGGTTACAGCAGGTCTGCTGTTTCTGTCGTCGGCGAGGTCGTAGGTTGTAGGGCTCCCTTCGGTGTCTGTAGGTATGGATCGAGGGAGTAGACATTGGGGTGCCGGCTGTCGGTAACACAAAAATGTCCTGGGATGTTGTGGTCTTTACGTCGTGACGTTCTGCCACTCGCGTCAGTACAGTAGGCACCAATGATTGAGGGCCACCAGCCAAGCCCCACTCCGGAAAGCGGCGAACACGAGGACGAAACCAGGCAGGTGCTCTGCGTCTCCATTTCCATTCGCTCCTCGGTTTGGGGTTGACCCCGTCTTCCTGCTGGCCATTTGTGCTAGGCTCGGACGAGTGTAACTGGGGTTGCCTGCTGCGTCGGCGTTGTGGTTGGCATTGAGGCGACTCTTCTGGTTCCTCAATGTGTATGGTAAAAGTCGTACTCTCTAGTGCCGCATCCAGTTCCCACACTTCCCGGACGATGGGTTGGAGTCTCGGCTCTTCCTCATCAGGCGTGGTCACTATTGGTTCAGCTTCCTGCGGCGGTGATATGACACCAGGCGTCGACGGGAGAAGTAATGCCAGTCCCGGAGTCTCGTCACATCTGCTTTCCGAGTGTTTGTCACTCTCCTCTTGGAGTGGTGACTCAGTTTGTGGGTGCTCAACTGCTATGGTTGTGTGAAGTAGGTCGGAGAAAGCGAAGACATCTTTCCGTTCATCCAAGAGAGCTTGTGTCGCTGTCCTGTATTCGGCTGGGACCTCGTTGTCCAGGTCACCCTGGTGAATTGTGTGTTGGTTGGTATTAGGCCGCCGGTCGACAGCATACACTGTTCGTCGTTCCCCGGCTCCCACGTGGACCCTCTTCGCCGCGACCTCTATCACTGCTGCTTGTTGCTGCAGCCATGGTTGCCCCAGCACGACGGGCTCTCATAGGCCGTCCACGACCAAGGCTTCGACTTGAGACGTCTGGTCGCGTATCCTGATCGTCAGGTCGGTTACGCCCTGTGTGGCACTGTGCTTCCCTCTGGTGGCCAGCTGTAGCACGCAGGGTCCAGATTGGATCTGTGATGGATCAACGAGTGTGGATGCGTTGAACGTATGGCTGGCGGCAGTATCAACTAATGCAGCAGTTGGTCGGTTGTTGACTTCGATCGGGATGCGGAGTAACTGATACTCCTCGACGGTTAACTGTCCCAAAAATTGCTCTGAGTCGGTGTTGGTCGTGGTCAGGTTTGTCTGGCGATTGACAGCGGGGAGCTCAGCAGCTGGCCTGCCTCCCCGCCTTAGGCGTTTCCCGACGGCAGGCATGTGGCATTCCTAACAGGGCAGTCCCGGTGCCAGTGAAACGTGTTCGCTGGGCAGGTGTGGCACTGTGGCTGTCGAATGTCCTGTCGCGAAAGTTGTGGGGCGGACGCAGGGTCGGCAGACGCCATGACGCCGTGTCCGGTGAGAGTGAGGTAGGAATGGAGCTGCGTCGGAATGCTCTGGGCGCCACCCGGTTAAGCGTGTAGCCGGGAACACGAGGCTCGATGGGTCGTGGTCTGTTCGTGCCGGCGTGACCCTCTCTCACCTGGCGAGTCGAAACAACTTCATATCGGGAGAAGCAGGGAGGACCTGGAGAAAACTACACCTTTCATGGACACTTATGGGGCGGTCCACACCCCCATACCCTAGGGCCTTAAGTGAGCCAGTTCCAAAAGGCAAAACAAAGTAAAACACTGGGCCGGATAGTTGCACACGCGCATTACTTTTCTCGGTGGACAAATCAGAGTCCCGAAGCGCACCACGTCTCTCTCGTTCTGTCTGTCGCGGCCGCTGCTTCAAGACTGCCTTCTTCATGCACTTGTAGAGGGAGGGGGCAGTGAAGCCAGGTGTCCTGCACTGGCAGATGGCCGGGATGGCAGGTGTCACACGTTGGTGTCAAGTTCACACATGCCCTGCCACTGTCACTGATCTGCCACACACACTCAAGCCCAAAAAAAATGTTGCAATGATTAATAACACCTGGTTAATTTTATTGATATTTTGTTGGTCAGGGAAATAAGAGCAAATTACCTGGAAAAGTCAGGGAATTTTTTTTACAGGTTTTGCTAGCCACCCTGAAGATGACAATAAATGAGGGCCAACGGTGGAGGAGAAACGGAATGAGAGGGCGGGAGAAACATGAGATAGCAGAGAAAACCCCACAGGCAAGCAGCAACGTCGTCACGTTTCCCACATGCAAAATATCTTAGATCGACCACGTCGTGGTTACGATTCGTCAACATTTATTGTACCAAATAGTTTGGTGTAATTAGACATTTTAGTTTTTAAGTTCCAGGTGCATTTTATTTTGGCTAAGTATAGATTTTTATTGTACTAGTTAACCAAAGATTCAGTTAACCAAACCGTTTTTCTCCGTGTGATAAACGTGAATACATGCCCATTAAATGTACAAACATGCAGTATGATTAGCGCGTGCAGCACGCAACTGCCATGTGCACTGTGCCGGTCACGAAGCGAGCTGCAAGCGGCGCCGGCAACTGAATGGAGAGAGGGGGCGGAGGAAGGGTGGTGGCGGACGGGTAGGCAGGTAGCGATTTTCCCCCCTTCCCCACCTTCCCCGCACACATGGGGAAGTACCGGCTGTTTTCCAAGCGGTGTCTACCTTGCACGTGATATAAACAGTTGGTGTAACTTGCTCGTGGGATAATTTTGAACGTTTGTTTATTGTTTGTGTCGCGGCTCACGATGTCTACAAAAAGAACAAATTTGTGTTCCTGTTCGAGTGAGAAACGTAAAAAAGTTGTGTTGTCTATTAAAGACAAAGTAGACATTTTAAAAATCTGGATGCTGGTGCATCAGTTAAATCATTGTGTGTGTGTTACGGAATAGGCAGAACCACTCTGCACTACATAATATAACAAAAGAACGAACTTTGCGAGTTTTATGCCAATAATCCATCAAGTAAAGCAATGGAAATTCGTTGAACAATTTGATTGAGTAGAAGTGCAGAACTGGATAATATTTTAATGGAGTGGTTTCGACAACGCAGTAGCGAAGGTGTTGCTATTTCTGGTGCATTATTAATGGAACAAGCAAAATTGTTTAATGCTGAACTCAAGTTGCCATTCACGTGAAACTACTCCCATGGGTGGTTGTATAGATTCCAGCAACGCCATGCATTTCAGCTTTCAAGCTGAAAGGTGAATTGCTTTCTGCTGACACCAAAGCAGCAGAATAGTTCGTCGGTGATTTCGCGAAATTAGTTTCTGAAGAAAAACTTTCTCTAGAGCAAATATATAACGCAGATGAAACGGTACTCTTCTGGCGTTGCATGTCGCGATCAAGTCTGTGCACAGCCGATGAACAGAACAGTGGAATGAAAGATTGTAAAGATCGCGTCACAGTGCTAGGGTGTTCAAATGCGGTGGGAACACAAGTTAAGTTGGTGGTTGTCGGCAAAAGTGCTCGTCCAAGAGCTCTTAAGGATATTAAGATTGTGCCCATTGAATATAAAGCCAGCAAAAAAGTCTGGATCACAGCAGACTTGATTAAAGAGTGGTTCAATAGCTTTGTTCGGCAAGCTTGTAAACACTGCAACGATGTAGATGTGGACCCAAAATGCAAGATTGTGCTCCTATTTGACAGTTGTTCAGCACACCCCCAGCAGAAACACTGGACAAAGAAAAAGTTTGTGTTATTTTTCTACCACCTAACTGTACGCCATTGATTCAGCCACAGGATCAAGGAATCTTGCGATCACTTAAGTGTAGGTATCGCAAGTTTTTTTTTCTTTTTCCCCAGACTAAATAGCGGGGAAACTGTAGCAGAAATCAGGAAAGCGTATAATTTATACGACGTAAATACCATACTTTTAATGGTTGCTTTAGATCAGAATGGTGTTCGAAGTCCGTATTTGTTTTCTAGGCGTATTATTTTTTCAGAAAGGCCTCGAACGTACGGAATAACTAGGGTTCCTGATGGCTTTTCTGTTTCTGTGGGCTTAATTGTTCTGTTAGGTTTCATGTGCTGTTTGATGGTGTTTGTAGGGTAACCATTGGCTGTGAGTTCTTTTCTTATTTGATTGTGTTCTATCACTACAGATTTCTTGTTGGAACAAATTATCTCAGCTCGGTTGGCTAGTGTGCTAATTATGGTATGGTTACCAGGGTGAAACCAGCCACAGAAAAACTACAGAAACACAATTGTGTATATCATATACCATACGAATGTGGTCGTATGTACATTGGTGAAACTGGCAGAGCTCTATCAACCCGCATTAAAGAACATAAAAACAATTGCAAAAAAGGTGAAACCCAAAAATCTAGACTGGCCGAACATGCATGGGAAAATAGCCACAAAATCCTTTGGGAAGACTCTAAACCACTTACACAGGAAACTGACAAAATTAAAATAAAAATAAAAGAATCAGCCTTTGTTATTAGCAATAGCAATATTTTCAGTCAACAGAGCATTGAATTAAAAAAATGTGGATCCCATTGATTAAAAGGGAAACATATTTACAGCAGAAAATAGAAACAAACACTCAACCCACCACAGCCAATCAATCAATACATGCTGTGTGACCCATCAGGAGACAGCTCGTCTCCATTGGCTGAGCACGATAGGGGGCTTTACCCTATATAAACCCATGGTTTTTCTAGTCTCTTCATCAGTTGCACTCGCGTTCCTGAACCCTGTGTGTCCACCTGATGATGGAAACTGTGATGGTACCTGTCCTTAAACTTCCTCTCACATTTACCTCGCTGCTCAGGTCCTCGATGAAGTGTTCCTTACATCAACCACGCCGTCAATAGAACAAGTCTCTTTACTCTCGGTTATGGGGTTTGTTCGACACTGAAAATGAGAAGAGATCGACTTAGTGGTGAAACTACGAGCTTTTATTGACCGAGACTGATAGCTTACAGCGGTGATACTTGATTAACACGTGGCAGTCAGTTCCAGCATTATAGAATTTACATTACGAAAGAGAGTTTCCTTCACAGCCATGATTTACCCACATTACGGCCCACGCACTGAGTTTACTTTAGCTCACCACATTAATTATAATTTTAGGTGACAAAGAAAAAAACGACTACATCGCACGCTTTCCTCATCACCCGGTGCTATTACAGCACTACCCTTCACCTTACGAGAACAGATGGATAAAAATAAGCTGGATTGAATAGTAGAACGTTACAAGGCTCTAACTTGGTCCACGTGGTGAGCTACAACCCACGCTAGCAGCATGGCTAGCCGATCGCGGACTCTTCCCCGCCACATCCTTACACCTTGATGGTCGCCGAGAGACTGGGATGAGCAATGGCCGCCGTCGCGCTCACAAGCTAGTGCGAGGGCGCCACTGTTCATAGTATTCCCGGAAACTCTGTTTAGTCCAAAATATGTTAATTAAAATTAATAAAAGAACTAAAGCTTTACAAAATGATAGCGGCAGGGCTAACGTGAACAATACTGTTTACAAAAATTTTATCTTATATCTGAAACTGCTGGAAATAATAAAACAATTATCGCACTCGGCTGAGGGGCGTAGTTTCCTGCCCTGGAACAACCTGGGTTAGCCATCTACTCGACTAGACAAAAATACTCGGCTAGACAAGAAAGAAAGGAAGAAAGCCCTACTGACTGCATTGGCTCAACAAACATTAAAATCCTGCATAACTTCTTTACACTCAAGTTTAAGAAAAAGTTACAAAAGACAAAAAATGCAGCAAATTCAATCAGCTGTAAGTAGACACCCAACATGGCCTACCTCAGACAACTTACAAAAACAATGATTATCACTATTGCCCTATAGACTGGAATGTCTGCCATGAACCTGATACATTCAAAACACTAAATTGTTACAATAGCTGGAGTTCTGACTTGTGCTCAAAAGACATTTGAGATAAGCTGATTCTTCAGAATAGGGTCCCTTACAGACATTAAGGAGAAAGTCCATTCACTGGTTGTACTTGAATTTTTGAATAAAGAAACATTCACTTTAACTCACAGGCAACAGATTGACACTCTGTTGGCAAACCGGGCAACAGTACTACTTAACCTTTTGTGGGCTTTTAATCTCACCACTTTAAACTTGCACATGTTTTAACATTATATTTATGGCTCAATAACTACCTTAAAATCTCAGAGGCTCTTTTATGCATTTTGGCATGTCATCTGCTGTATTAAGCTTCAATGGGAACTTTAAGTTTAAATAAATATATATTATATAATAAAAAAAATAACTGTTCACATTAGGGACTGGTGAGGCCAGCTACTTCACAAAACAGATTCCAGTTCCCGAAACGTCGTTCATACTGACTGTTTGGAAAACTAATGTGTTTTATTTTGTCTCATCGTTTGTGTTGTTTGTTGTTTTTCCTGTTTGTGTCCGACATCTTTGTGTTTTTGTTTAGTCTCATCAATGTGTCGTTTGCTGTATTTCTGTTTGTGTTTTTGTTTCGTCTCATCATTGTGTCGCATGTCAACTTAGGTTATTTTATATTTTTGTTATTCTTTTATTTTCTGTTTGTTCCTTGTTTTATCTGACCAGATTCCAGTTTTGGAATTTCATGTTGTGTATGTATCCTGATGACTAAAGCATACTCTACTTATTTATGTTTTCTTGTCTTATTTTAATTTTAGTTTTCTTTTGACAGTCATTTATTTCGCAGTGGAGTATGTCCAAGCACATAAATCCAGTCATGCGCTCCCATTGCACAGTTCTTTCAAAGATCATAGCAGTTCCTTGATTTAGAAATTCAAAAGCATCTTCTTTTTCTTTACCCCAAATTAATTTAGCTTTTTTCTGTATTATTATTATTATTATTATTATTATTATTATTATTATTATTATTATTATTATTATTATTTAAGTATTCTTGAGGTTCCAGGAGTCTGAGTTGACTCTAGTAAGGACAGTACATACATACTTATTTCTAAACAAAATAAAACTAAATGCTACAATTTTACATTAAAGTTTAAAGGAATTCGCCAACCTAGATGAAACAAGGCTCATTGTCTTTGTGTAGGCTTTCTGATGACACTGAATTGTTCCCATATATACTTCCTCAACTGATTTTGTCAGATTATACTTAAGGCATTTACTGCCAAATTCTGTTGTTTTCATTGGTCTTATTGCCACATTGTGAGCATTCCTTATGTTATGTGTGTAGATATTTTTATTGAATTGAAAATTCATGTTACTTTTTGTATATTTCCCAAACATTTTGTATGCTAATTTGGTATGTTGTACTTTGATTATTAGTTTCAGGGGTAAGATTTTCACCTTTATAAACATGTCCTGTAAAGTACCTAATTTTAACTTTATCATCACTGATGTGTATAATAGCCCTATTCTGAATTACTTCAATACTATTTAATTGTTTTGTACGAGAAAATGTAGTTATTGTTGGTGACTAATAAACTCTCACAGTGGTAACACTTACCAAAAATGAGAGTGACCAAAAGCTACGAAGGCAGCATCTAGAAGCTAGTAGATGTAGATTTAGATTGTTAAAAATTGCTTGCTACATTTTCCGAAAAGGGAACTACGTCACTACTTCTACTTAAAAGATGAAAAAACTAGAGTAGCCTACGAGTGACTACATCCTGAAAGTACAGAAGTCCGTGTTACACACGTAAACGCGTAGAAGTAGACTCGTCCGGAAACACACCTGGCGTACACAAGATGTTGACTTCTAATGGCGCGAAGCGACGCTTTGGGAGACTGCGTCCCTAGTACAGGAGATTAAGACACACTCAAGAGATGGCGCGCGAGTGTTGAAACGGCCAAGACGGCCTACGTTACTGGACATAGTACAGTTTATACTAGTTATAACTGACAATACATGTTCGGTACCAAGCACTTTCTGACTAACTGAACAGGGTTGGGTAGGTACAAGGTACAGTGTTGGCGTCACTGTGAGCGTGTGATCGCTGTGTGAACATGAAATACAACTCCAGAGACGTGAAGCAAGAAGTGAGAGCTCTGGCCAAGGCAAGGAAGCAGCTGGCGAGGCAGGCCCATATACGTGTATGGCCGGAATAATAAAGAAAATAAATTTTTTAAATCCCCAAAAAAAAAAACTACGTACACTTTATATGGTCATAAAATGAGAATATAAATAGCACTGATAAACTCGTTCTGCCTTAACAGACAATTGAATGAATATTAAATGAAAATATTAAGTTTAAAAAAGTAAGTAAATTAAGTAAAAATTTAAGACGACACAGTTTCAGCTTTAAGTAATTGATTACTTGCAGTTTGTACTTTTACTGTGGATTTGGAAACAACCTCATCCTCAAATTTGTCTTAAGTTAGATGTACGGATGCGCAAGAATCTAAATATCATGCACTATCATTCATGCTTCATTTTACCACTATCACCAGAAGCCATGCAAGAAAAGAAAGTGTTTGTGGGTTGGCTGTTGTCTAGTTTGTTACTCTTCTTACCTTTTGACTTGCAGTTTACAGCGAAATGTTCGGGCTTGTCACAATTTTAGCACCGAGGTTGCTTCTGCTTGACTTTCTTTCTGCTCACATTTTTATTAGTTTGCCCTTTCATGTAAACCTCAGAGTCGACTTTGGAATCACGTACGGTTTTTAGTTTTATATCCTGCAACAGTTTAACTTTAATGACATCTGCAGTATTGAGTATTCCGAAACCTTCTAACCCAATAATCATCAGCCCACACTCTTCAGGAAGACCAGTTAATAATAATAATGTTCCTACCCATTTGTCACTGACGTCAAAATTAATGTCTCTAAGGGCCGGTTTCACCAAGCAAGATTAAGGAATATTATCTAGATAAAGTAGTAAAATATCTCGATTTTCAGTCACTTATGTTTCACCACACACTTAATCTCGATTTTCTTGGGTTATCGAGATTAAATAGTTAACCCTCCAATTTCGGCCGATTTTAGTCATGTTATCGAGTTTAACTCATGACATATGTTGTTTGTAAACAACAATTGGTGAGAGGTCTGACAATTCACAATTCAAAAAGTGTATTACAATGACTCAAAGGATGTAGAATCCATATTATTTTGAAGAACATAACGATGCTGACTTCAGATTACGTTTTCGTGTCAAAATAATTTGCCCACAGATATTTTGAATGGATTGACGATCGTCTAGGAGGTCAATATGCAAGTTGATATGTATTAAATTTTTATTTATTTTATTATTGTATTCATGTAATTCTTAACACATGGAATATTTTTTCATTGTCAAATATTTCGACGTCCTTTCTGAAAGTGCATGTGCGGGTCGGTTGTTTTGACACACAAAAATGCAATCTGAAGTCAGTAATGTGTTCTTAAAAATAATTACTCCCTCCATGAATAAAAAAAATATATGGTGTATTTTGAGTTAATAGTTATAGGTTAATTTTAATAAAGGACTGTTACATCAACGAATTACATAAGATATAATGTACAAACTCTCACACATTTCAATTGCAAATTAACCTAATTTTTGCTGTTGCGTAAAAACACTAAAATGTTCTGTTACGTTATATTTCCATTTTATTTGCTACAAAAGATTTGGCCTTTATTACATATTAAAAAAAAATTACTTGTATTTCACGTCGACGATCGCAACACGATAACATCATACAAAAAACAAAACATCAGTGATGGCCTCCGCTGCCCTTGGTCCGTACAGCCACAACGGCATAAAACATACGTATTCGGGAATCTCCGACAGCTGTTCGGGAGTTTTCGTACGTTTAAGGCAACTCTACAGACACCCATGTTCAGAAAATCGCGATAATATTATCTCGATTTTCTTGGAGGAAGATAATTCGTGGTGAAACACAAGCTACTTTATCGAGATTAAAATGGAAGATTAACTTGTAATCTCGATAATGTAATCGCGATTTTCTAC
>PNEQ01028040.1:0-42077 GCA_003012365.1 Medauroidea extradentata
CCCCCCCCCCCTGACCTAACAGAGCACACAGTCGAAAGCTGCGGCCATGTGTTTTTATATGGCGCCTCGCGAGCCAGCGATAAGAAACATTAACTTAAAAATGGGTTTAGTGTAACCCGTTAAAACACGTCCGTGTACTTATGTTCCTCCTTGTTCAAAGGGATTTTTTTTTTTTGTGGGGAGAGGAGCTAGTGTATTTTTACAGTTGCAGGTTTTAACGTAGACATCTACTTTCTCTAGCCTACTTGCGCGCTCTGTTGCAGGATGTTCGGAAGTTCCGGCATTATAACATAATCTGCTGAAGAGCTACGCGTCACGACGGTTGTAGGCGTGTGCCCACAATGTAGCACTAACCCACGAGTGCCGACTGGTCATACAGACACTCCAACTAATCAAAAGGGACCGTAAATTATGACAAATTTATTTTAGGACAAAATATAATTAGAGGTGCGTCAATTTCGCGTATTCATCTGGCCATCAGCCTAGACTTGTCAGTCCTATACACCCACTGGCAGCAATAGCTTGTCTATTGGCTTATAGCCGTACAAGCGAGTGGCAAGCAATAACCCTACGCATTATTTCCTTATTTACTACTGGCTTTAAATAGTCAAAGGCGTTTCGTAACAGCCGCCAGCAAGTCACAGACATGACAATGAAGTATACATAATTGGCGTTCAACCTGACCTTGAATGTATCTGCGAAATTGACGTACCTCTAAATATAATCTAAGCCCATGTACATTTATACAACGACTAGGCCTACTTTTAGACAGTAGTCGCTAGACACACCATGGATAGAGGCATGAGCAGAGATGATGGTTAGAGATGGTGAAATTTCGCGAATTCAATGACCTGTATGTTAGAATCAAATATCCTATGAATACTTAAGTCCCGAACAATTGTCCACTAGCTGCTACTCAGTGGAACAACAGACAATGAACGAATAGACAGGGCTTGAGTATGCATAGGTAGAGATGATGGTTAGAGATAATTTGACTGTCTGCTGGATTTCAACGTACGTTCAGCTTACCAGAAGATTACTAGCTTTAGCTTGTATGTGGAGATGTTGCCCCATTTGACTGAGCCAATAAGAACCCCACTATTGTAATATTTGATGCCTGTTATTGGTCTGCAGACAACTACGTTGTGAATGACGCACATCACCCAATTATATACATTGCGAGGTACTACAGTGTTTTCAAGGGTATGTTGTTACAAATCATACCCTTGTAAACGTTGTAGTTTTAATTTCAACACATATGACTGGGCGATGTACGTCTGCACAGACAATAGCGGGATTCTTATTGCCATCGTTACAAAAGATTTACTAGTTTACTAGTATTAATCTAGAGAAAATGTGATACATATATACGAAATTCATAGATAAATTCTAAATTACATGGTTTAATTTTTTTGTCCATATTGGGGGTGGGGGTGGATTTGAAACCAGGACCCTCTCCTCTTCTTGTCTACGCCCTTGCGCAATTTCAATGCCTTGCGCCTAGAGGCTATGGTGAGACGTGATGTTTATGCTGCCTCGTCCTTGTCGCTTCCGCACTTCTAAGCCCCAAACGCCACAATACGTAACCCAGGCGGCCACCTTAAGGAAACTGCTATTGTTACTAACGACACATTTCTTCCTCCGGCTATTGAAGCCAAGCATAGTTCGTAAACGAATATTTCCCTCGAAACTCACGAGGGCCGTCTGTCTCGCAACGGGGAGTCGACTTTTATTATTTTTAAACTTATTACGCACGACGGTTTCTTCGGGCGGAAAAAAAGATAAAGGGGGGGGGGATTTTAATTAACTTGTTATGTAATTGCTCGAACGCCCCAAACATCGCAGCTTCGGCCCTCGGGCGAACAGCGGGCATCTTTACTTCTCGGCTCTCGGTCCGCGTCTCAGACCTACCCAGGTAGAAATACATGCGGAAAACGTCGTCATTATGACAGCCAATCAGCGAGACGCCTGGCTTCAAACACCTGCGTTCCCATAGTTGCTTCAGTCGTCGTCGAGCAGGCGTGGGACACAAAGTCAGCTGATATATAACAGGTTTCTGGAAGTCTGATGTACATAAAATAATAACACTCCTAGATAAATTGTTATGCTAACTTAAGGGAATTGGTGCATGTTATCGATGGTGCAGATGCAAAACCACATAACTCCAAATCAACACTTCTCAGTATAAAGAAAGGAAAATTATTTTAAAGAAATATTTCCAGAGTAACTAGCAAAATCCAAAATTTAAAATATAGTCCTACCATATATTTTGTAACTACACCGATATTGCAAATGAGAGCTGTTGTAACTATGTTTTTATTAAACAATTTGTGTTTTGTTTATGCTGAAAAGAAAAGTCATTTGGAGATATGTGCGTGGTTTTGCAACTCCACCATCGTTGTAAATTTGAATTCTAAAGTTGTGGCACAGTGCACATTATAAACACATCTTAAGATGCATAATGTGTATTAAACTACTTTTAACATATTTCTTTCCGGCAACTACAAAAAGTTAAGAATTATAATTAACGTACAGGTTTATTCGTAAATCTGTTGGTACATATACGAGAGGCGTAAACGGTATAACTATGATTAACACTTATATGACCGGCGTAAATTACTTACACGAGTGTTGTGTAGAGATGGGAACAAGCATAGCATAACTGAATTGTTCGCTTTGAAGCTTCTGATCGCAACTTTTGTCTCTCGTATTTGGAATAATTTTTGTGTACTCTGCTAGTTGCGATTGGTGCTTGTTGAAACACCAGATTTAATTCTTCTCGAATATTATTAAGATTCACGAGTAAACGCGAACATCAGAGCAGTTAACATTTACTGAAATATCCATGTAAGTGTTCAAGTATTTACGAATTGCACACTTCTCAAGTGAGTGCTAGCATTTTTACGAATCATCTTGCGTTTGTTTCTTGTGATAATTAAGGACCAGGATATTATACAGTTATGTTTTATGGTATGTGTTAGGGACCCCTGTTATTCGCGAAAAGAATTTTGTCCCAGTTTGTTTCAGCGCCTTACGTACACATCTGCAGTTCTGTTTCATGGTTATTGGCAGATTGTCTGTGGCTATCATTTGACTGAGCCAATTACAATGACGTTCCCGCAACACCACACGTATGTGATTTGCCGGTAGAATCCCAAGGCTCGTGAGAGTTAAAACATCCAAACACCGACCACGGAGCAGAGATGCACATGTGCACGTAAGGCACGGAAACAAAGTGAGGCAAAATTATTTTCGCGAAAAACAAGGGTCCCTAATGATGGTTCATCGCGGGAAAACTTGACTGTTCGCTAGGTTTCACCGTTAGTTCAGCTTGTCAAAATATAACTGGCTTTTTGTACGTGGAGGTTATGTAATTTCACTGAGTCAATAAGAATCCCGCTATTGTAGTTTTTGACGCCTGTTATTGGTCAGCAGACAGTTACGTTGTGTCAGACGTACATCACCCTATCATACATGTAGCAAGAAACCACAGTGCTTTCAAGGGTATGTTGCCACAAAACATTTTCGCGATATACCGTCATCTCTAAGTATGTGGAGTCAAAGAAGTTGTAAACTATGTAATAAATGCTATTACAAAACTGAAACATTTTGTTACATAACATAGTTTCATCCTTTACAACAACTGTTATGTCAAATAAGTAATGTAAGAACCCCGAGACATTAAAGTAAAGCAGTACAGCATTCTCTGTTGGACGTGACATAAAACACGTTTTCTGTAGCTGGAGTTTTGAAAATGTACGTTAACTTCTCAATTCCTCAGAAATGCCTCAGCAATTTTGTTGTCAGTAACTAGAAGCCGATAACCACAGCGGCCACGCCACAACTAGCCACGTAAACTTTAAGGCTCGGTTTCAGTCGCCATATTGACATTTATTATTTTTGGCTTTTATTTTGAAATTCTAATATGAAAATATGTCAAAATGCGACCATACCGCGAATTTTGTTTTCCTTTTGCCAGAGTACAGACATTGCGATTTAGCTGTAAACTTGAAAATACGCCTCAATCTGTGGCAATTTTTTTTTGTGTTCATATTTGCCCGATTGATTGCTACCTAACCACACATTTCTAGCTCAACTGCAATGCGTGTACTTTAGCGCAAAGTAAATAGAATTTGCTGCATAGTCGCCGATTTAACATTTTTCTTCTCAAAATTCCAAAATAGCAAAAAATAATAAAATTCAGTACGGCGACTGAAACAGAGCCTTAACTGTTTTTGATACCCATATGCACCAATGCCCTTAAGGGCGCTGCCTAGTCTAGAGAAAGGATAGCAACTCACGTGTTAAATATATAAAGTGGTATTCAGGAGGGTCTACCTGTTGAACCTGCAGACATGTCACAGTTGACATTTTTGTTCATCTCCGCCCGTCCTACAGTGCTATAACATATTTACAGCTTTTTTTTTTTTTTTTTCAAATACCCTGGAAACTATCAATACCTACGTATTTACAAGGCGAAAAAAAAACACGTACTGAAATTTTTCGCTCCAATTCTTAAACGTGTAGCCAAATTTTCCTATTCTCAATGCCGAAAGTGATATCTTAAAACGTTACCGAACCCCAGCGATCATAATTTAATATTAGCCAGGGCTTGGAGGTAGGCAGCGCTACGAAGTAATCCTTTCAATAACAGTGTCGATGTTACTCGCAATCTCCGAATTTACCCACTGACCGAAATTGTTACCCACAAAACGTTATGGATATGACGTAATTTTCACAACGCGTTCCGTGTATATATTTTGATCACTGGGTAAATGGAATTACAACGCGCTGTGAGTATTGTTTATATGCGCAGTAGCTACTCGAAGCTATGTTGTTTCTCACACTGCGGGTACTGTAAATTATCCACAACGCATCATGGGTAATGTGGTTTAACAACAAAGCGTTCAGAATAGTTTGTGTTTACCCACAATGAGCATTGCGTATTTTGCATTAAGAGTCGTGCTGTAGCGTGGTACAGGAAAGTATTTTTCTTGTATAAATACTTAAATTGTCTCCAATGTGTTTATCTAGGAAAAGAAGGCACATTTCAAACTGTGACCTTATGGTTTTAAAAATGTCCTCCGCTAGTTAAAAACATGATTCCCAAGCTCCTCAACAGTGCTAGAAATGACTTTTTCACGTTGCTGTAGCTGAGAAAACATCAACTGTAATCGTAAAACAAAATTCATAGAAACCTGCATTGGACTTCACCATATCCTTTCCACAAATTAAATAATAAGTTCACCGCTAAAGTGTGCGTGATAGATAATCAAACGCAGAACACATCTATTGATTTCTATGCTTTTATCGAAGCCAATATGGATAACATACTCAATGACAATCCTAGGTAATGGTATTTGCCAACTTTATGAATAAATATTTATCCAGCATTACTAATTCGTTACGCGTGATCTTCTGCACGAGGTTCCGGCGTCAGAGATTGTGCCTCAGAAGTTCGTAACACTGAAAACAATTTTGTTTAAAACGTTGGCTAAAACAATGGTCTAGGATTGCTAATGTTTAATTTTCGCAAATAGACTTCAAGAAACCTAAAGTTATAGATTTATGCTTTTAGCGTTGAATTATGTACTTCGCCTTCTTAAAGTCACTTTGAGAAACCGTATCTACGAAAACACTGCTCGCTAGTTTTGTACTCCGCACGTAGAGGCGATAAGGTGCGAGACTCACGTGTTATATTTGACTTATCGCCTTGCCCGTTTCCGTGCTTTGTACCTAAAATAAAAGGTACTGCTTTCACGATAATTATTTTTTTCATTCCTAAAAGAAAGCAAACATCTAAAAAATGTTTTATACTTCTGTTACAAATTATTTTTAATACGTAGTCTCGTTTATTTCTATACATGAACCTATACAGGCTTGTCTAATTAACCATTAATGGGAATAAACTGAACTGCATAATTAACTGAAAGCACCCTGTATTTTTGGGAACCGTGCCGGACGATGCCGTTGGTCGGCGGGTTTTCTCGGGGATCTCCCGTTTCCCCCGGCCTTTCATTCTGGCGCCGCTCCATACTCACCTCATGTAACCCTGCACCAGCGCTGAAGACCTAGATGTTAAGCGTTGACCAAAACCTCTCACTCACTCACCCATTCTGTATTTTGTCTTGAAAGAATTATTTAACATAGTATACACGGCTTTTAACAAAATTGTGCAACAGTTTTTTCGATATCTGCCCTAATTTAGGATTTTTTAAAAATTATCATCGCAAAAGCAGTAAAAATGATGGAAAATGGTCTTAAGAGGGCGTGGTACATAAGTCAACGCTAAATGCATTAATCTATAACTGTAGGTTTCTTGAAGCCAATATGCGAAAATTAAACAATAGCAATCCTAGACGACAGTTTTAGCCAACGTTTTAAACAAAATTGTTTCCAGTGTTACCAACTTCTGAGGCACAATCTCTGACGCCGGAACCTCGTGCATTTAACTGCGGCGCAAGAGATCACGCGTAACGAATTAGTAATTATGTACAAATATTTCCTCAAAATGTTGGCAAATACCAATATCTGGGATTGTCATCGAGTATTATATCCATATTGGCTTTGAAAAAAGCGTAGAAATCAGTTGATGTTTTCAGCGTTTATTTATCTACCACGCACTCTTAAGGTGGCCGCCTGAGACAAGGTATTTTGCACGTTCGAGGCTTAGAAGTGCAGGAGCTGTAAGGACGAGACAACACGGGCATCACGCCTGACCCTAGCCTCTAGGCGCAAGTCAATTAACTGTTGTGTAGTCTCCTCGCCGATATTTGCCTCTATGAGATATTCGGAGGTTACCCTATCATTTCATGACGTAGTATTACAGTTAAAGGTGTATTGTACACACACATACCCTTTAGAAGATTTAGCGCCAAAATTTGCATGCCTAAAAAAACTGTGAAAAAAACACCCATTTTCGCTATATTCGACCGCTAGAAGATATTATTTTATGAGTAATGGTGACTTTGAAATGGCATACACGCGTGTACCATTCTTCATATAATATTCCTGAGCAGACACCAATCACGTGCGATGAGAAGTTTTCGAGTAATCTGGTAACGGCCGAAGCTCTGTACCCTGAGCGGCGGTCTGGGCAGGCAGCGCCCTTAAGGGGGAGGTTAGACAATTTTATTTTATTTTCTGTTTTTGAGCCGTAGCATTTTTTCTAATTGTATTACCGAAATTTTCTCTTCGACGAGACATAGGATGTATTCTTGGTAAACTGCTTGACATAAATAATAATGGACTCTTTAATTGATTCTGTGTGACAAATTAATGAAAGATTGCATTATTATTTATGCCACGCAGTTTACCAAGAATATGTGCTATGTTTTGGCAAAGAGAAACATTTTATAATACAATTTGGATAAATGTTACGGCTTAAAAATTGAAAATACAATTAAATTGTTGTAATAATCTCCCTTAAGGGCGCTGCCTACCTCGGAGCCCTAGCGGAGTGAGAATAGTGTTTTACATGTTAAATTATTTTCAACGACACTCCGTCCCCCTTTGTGACATTGCTTCCGAACGAAAACCATTTTCTGCGACGAGAAAAGGAGAATATTGCTACGTAAATAAAAGTGCAGAAAATAAACTATAAATAGCCATTTTCGTGTGTTTTTGTGTATAAAAATGCTTTTTTAGCCACAATTTTTAGGACTTTGAAAAAAATTGCCTACACAATCCATAGCAATGTACGCGGCACCGAGACGAACAAAAAAGTCAGTGGTGGCATACATGCAACTTCAACCTTACTGAGCCAGGTGGGAAATCATTTAACCTGAAAAACCCTATGCTTGCTCCCGCCGTGGCTTCAAGGTAGTCAGCGCCCCTAACTCGTAACCTTACGTAACCATGAGATGTAGCAGCTGAGGGTTGTTGATGACCTGAAAATCAGTGACGTAGCGTGGTTGTGTTCCACAGAGTGCGATACGAGCACCTTCTATAGGGAATGAATAATTTCGCGAATTAAATTACCTGCAGGCAAGAATCCATTGTACTATACATACTCAAGTCCCGTCTACTCGTTCACTGTCTGCTGTTCCACTGAGTAGCAGCCAGTTTCTACTTTTTTTTAGCGATATTAAATTTTTACGAATAAACAAGAGAAGATATCAAAATTCTGTCTGGCAGTTTTGTTTAAAATCATTTTCTCCATGTTGGCTGATTTTTCCAAGGCAGTAAATACTATAGTTTTAACTAATTATGTAACTAACGAAATTTTGGTTAATTGAATTTTTAATCAAGACCGTATAATTTCTTGCTTTAAAAAAAATTGCTACCACAGTAAAAATAATTTAAAAAAAAACTGCCAGACAGATTTACATAATTTGCTCTCGTTTAAGCTTTAAAAATTAATTATAGATTAACACAGTTATAACTGAAGAGCATGGCCTTAAAACGTATTTTATATGAGCTGTCCATTTTCCAAAGAGTTGATTTTCTGTAAACAGCGTAAAATTAATATTCAGTGCAATCCTTAAAGTTTCGACTTGAATTATGACAATTGTCTGTAAAATTAGAGTCTTCATTCCATAGTTAAGACTAGCAAGTAACTTACTGAGCCATTCTAGGCAATTTTCGCATGTGTGAACAATGGACGATTTGTTATTAAGTCTACTAATATATAACGCGATTTATCATTGGAGGTATAAATACGTTGGATTGTAAACTTCTACAAACAATAACACCGAGCATAACATTAATTACTTATTAGTTCCAAGAGTAAGTGAAAATTACCGTGGTAAAAATACAGTTCCGGCAAGCGTTTCACTTTCTTTTTAAATACAATGTTAATTTCGGGGAAATAGTTTAGTTAACTTAAAGAATGATTAGGTTTAAATTATTGCGGAACAGGGAAGGGCGAAATATCAAACTTTCACAACCCCACTTTCTAAAACTCTATGCGGAGCTACTGCAGTTACGTCAATTGTCTTTGGCAGCTGATATTACCGCCACACGGCTATCACAATTATATTTAATCAATAGGTCCTCCCCCCCCCGCCCCTTGGCAACTGAAACAAGATCTGGAGCGCTTGAAATATCACCTGTGCTAGCACGGGTTCTCGTGGGCAGACAACTCGCCCTCTTGTGCAGCCGGCCGTAAGCAATAAATAGCCGCTGGAAATTAACAGGCCGGAATTTAAAAAAAATAATAATAAATGTACCGCGGGGCAGCCGCCGAGTATTATCGAGCCGCCCCTCCACCCACCATCGGGTAACCGTTTCACCGGGCGAGTAATTTGCGACCGTTGGTACGCCCTCCTTCGAGAAGACGGAGATTAAGACCCGCGTAGCCCAGAGAAGTTCAGCTAGTAGCCGCCGAACACCTCCCCTACCTTCCCCCTCCATGGCCCGCCTTGCCCCCACCCCCGCCACCATGAGCCACGCCCACTCGGCTCCTACCCCCTCTCTTAATACCTGCTACCCGTGTTGAGCTCGTCCGTACTTCCCCACACGCAACCTGCAAAGCAAACACCTGCTCGCAATGAGTTACTTTTGAAACAAAACATACCACTTTCTGGCTTGGCAGAACCGTTAAACAAGATCAATGGTTATTGAAGTTCAACAAACGCGAATTTGAATGCAGAAATGTTTGCACCTTCGTTACTTATACAACCTGAGAGACAGATATTGTGTTGTTGTTTCATGGCAACGTGGTAAGTTAAAACAAAATTGCTTATTTTCGAGAACTTGCTATAAATTTATAGTGCAAGATAAAACATGAGCTTGTGGATGGTCGGTTTGTCTGACAATAACTTTAACACAAATTTGCATTAAGAGAAATTTAAGTCATTGGTTCAATAAAATATCGAGTAGGTAGTCACGTTCAGACCATAAAAATAATTGAATTTTCATGTAACAATAAATTTTAGTGAGAGCAATCATATTATCGATCATATGCAAACCTGTGTAGAATCCATACCAAGGCATAGCGGTAAGCAGATAAGAAACAGTATTAGTACTTTGCTGAGTAAAAGTTGAAGGGAAAGGGAACTGCGATTAGGCGAAGCCTGTGTCGAAAATCTTATAAAAGACGATTCTCAATTTATTTACTAGAAGTAAGATACACATATTAGAACATTGAACGTTACCCATCAACTTCAGAAATTAGAGACACAGTAAATTTTTCCCAGATTCAGATTCATGTCAGAGGCACAGTATGGCAGTGTTCCAAGACAAGTGGTATACAGCATTATTTCCAACTATACACTTTGAGCTCGTGGCAGTTTGTGTGGCGAAGACCCAGGTGTATTACTGTAGAATTAGTTCCTCGCCTCTCACACGCTACTGGCTGAGGAGTGTGCCTACCTCTACCAGTGAAATGATTCCACAGACAATTGAGACATTTGTATAGTTATAGTATATCGCGAAAATATTTTGGGCCAACATATCCTTGAAATCGCTGTAGTTTCTTGCAACATATACGCTTGGGTGATGTACGTCTGACAGACCGTATATGTCCGCAGACCAACGACAGGTATCAAATATTACAATCACGGGAGTCTTATTGTCTCAGTCATATAATGCAACAGCTCCACGTAATAATCTAATAAGCTGAACGTGTGTTGAAATCCAGCCAACAGTTAAGTTTTCCCGCGATAAACCATTATCTCTTGTTATTGCTGACCATCGCTAGCCTTAGAACACTTCTAGCGTCGCCACTGACATGTGCATATCCACCTGAATAGACATCAGCTGCTAATTGGCTGTATGCTGAGACAGTGATGTCCCTTTATTATTAGCTCAAAGCCCTTCAGGTGTCAGTTACGAGCCATATAGACCTACAGCAGGCGCTAGACGCCGCGTCTGAAGTATAGAAACAGGCAAGCGATAAAGTCTACACTGGTTCGGCGTTAACAACTGTGTCGCCTTTACATGCAGGGCGCGAAAATGGTGTATTGGTTTTATCGTTGGCTTTTTCCTATGTAACTTTAAGCAGTGTTCCAACAGGTGTATTTAAGAAACGCGTGCTTCTCCATGTTTGGTTTACGATTCCAGTTGGAATTTTTTACAGGAAAGCCGTCTGAAAAAACTGATTTAGCCATTTAGACGTGCCCTATGTTTCTAAGCATGATATCTAGGTGAGGTGAGAGGGTTTAACAACGAGGTCTTAAGAGCCGAGTGGGGTGAAGGGACACAACACAAAATCCATGCCCAAGCCAGTATTCGGGCCCAGGACCTCTCGCAACATAGACCGGCGTCGAACCGACTACGCTATGGAGGCCGGCTCATAATGTCTAGAAAATTAAAATACAGAAGAATAGTTTTACACGTGCTTTCTTTTCGTAGAACTGATCTCAAACATGTGTTAGGTAGTATTTAAAAAAATTCTCCTAACATGCTGCAACTATGTTCATGCGCCAGCTTAAGAGCTCGTTACATTGTACGCTAGTAGAATGAACACACAGTTCTCAGAACGAAATGAAGAAATTCGTATTCCAAAACTTATCTCGCCTCGTAAAACTACTCAGCACTTAGTTCTGCTTCGTTGTTGAACAATGTCCTGAACCCACGGCTTACTCTCTTCTTTGAGCTGTGGAGACGGGCTTGATGATGTCGGCCAGGAAGTCTCTCTTCGCGTCTGTTGCCTCGCGCATTCCTGCTCGACTGTAAAGGCGCCGAAATGAAATCATAGCGTTACGAGAGTGGTTTGTGCGGGATCGCCCGCTATTCGCCGGCTGGAATTATGTGTGTTTTCGCATCATTGCCGGCAATGATGACGGAGGAAGGAGGTAAGAGGCCCCGGCACGCCGCATGAATGGGTCGGCGAAATAGGAACGCCTTGGCGCGCCGCCCCATTATAAACATGCCGGCGCGATTGTGCTCTTCCTTTTGGTCTGAAACCTGTTGTCGAGTCCCGGCCATTCAAGGAGGGAGCTTCCTTCTTCTTGTGGCTCCGCTAACCAAGACTGCGCCAATATCTCCGCGTGTCATTCCCGACCACCGTACACGGACAATTTTATAAGTCATTCGGGATAAAGCGAGTGCTTTTGAAGCCCTGGTTACTTCATCCTTTCAGTTACACTAAGGTTTCCTGCCACTTTTTAATGTACACAAAGCACCCAAGTGCCAATCAAAGTGTATAGACCAGGAGTCTTCAACGCTTGGCCCGCAGGCCACAGATGTACCTCGGAGGTCTTTCTAGTGGCATGCTGGCATTTTAAAATAACTAAACACACAGTTGTAATTAAATTTTTTATCATTCTAGACATGGTGGTCACGAACCACATTTATAGCAGCGTCAAAGCGTGGTCGTGTTCAAGGGAAGTAGTATTTGATCTGACTCTACACACTCTGGACACATGCCTGAGGAATCAACCAATAAGAAAATGTTTATATTATTAGGCTAAGATCGCGTTACTGGTGGTACATCAGTTCTACGACCTCGTCAGTTGACAGAACTATTTCGCTCTCCCAACTACGCTGGAGGTTGTGCGAGGAGGTGATGCATGTTGTTTGCTTTAACGAATTGGGAGGTTGTTTCCTTTTTTTCCCCCTTCGTGGTGCGCGCGCATGCACACCCTCTCTGAGCAAGAGTAACAATAAAGTATAGTTCCCGAACCTTACCTAACGAAACCGCATTTATTTGCAAATAAACTCACTTGTCCGAACTAACCTAAATTAATTTTAACTAACCTAAAGGAATATAAACTAACCTAAACTAATCCGAACTAACCTAAACTAATCTGAACTAGCCTAAACTAATTTAAACTCACCTAAACTAATTTAAACTCACCTAAACTAATTTAAACTCACCTAAACTAATTTAAACTAACCTAAACTAATTTAAACTAACCTAAACTAATCTGAACTAACCTAAACTGTCACAGGTGAAGGGGAACGGAGAGGGAGGGGGCTAATGTCAGTTCTACGACCTTGTCAGTTTGCAGAACTTTTTTCCTCCCGCTGTAGAGGAGGTGGGCAGAATGGTTAGTGGAGGGAGTAAGAGGAAGTATATAGGAAACGTTCGGTGAAATAACGAGGTCGTAGAAGTGACTGTCTCTGGTTACTGAAGAATTCGTTCTTTGTTTCTCACAAGCTGCTGGCTGTAAGTTTACCAGTACCTACCATTCTTATCGTTTCACAGGTAACTCAAGAGTTGTTTATAGTCGTTACTAAGTACTACTTCCCTTGGAACATGTTCATACCTCGCCGCTGATACTTACCTTAAATATTTTTTAGAATACAGCAAAGTAAGTATTTATTACAGTTAACAAACTATTCTGTTACCAGTACGAAATACGAAATTTAATTCACCTGATTTTCCAGCAAAACCTGTGCACATCGTAGTTTGTAATCACACCTCGAGAACTATTTTGTCGTTTTTTTACTATTATAATGACAGCTATATTTGTAAGCGTACTTTTTAAAATATTTTATTAAGGTAGAAACAATTCCGATAAGACAATATCTACAGAAAACGAAAAATAAAACATAAAATTTATTTGTATACATCTGCGTAAATTTCATGCAATTTACGAGCAATACACGTGTATCCAAGGATTTGTCAATCCATCAGCGAATAGTCTTGGCCGAGGATGCTAAAGAGGTAAACTCATAGAGCTTAGGTATCGGATTCGATTCTCGGTGCTATCACATTTTTTTTAAATGATTCAATGTACAAAAATATATTCACAGCAAAAAAATAACACTTAGCTGTACTGACGAAATATTACACATGGGCAACAAAACCAAAGTAATTTTGACCCAGCAATTTCAGCAACTCAATTATTTATTTCCTGTATTAAAAATAAATATTTTTTCGATAAGCACATTTTGTTTAGTTCATCAAAGCATTCTTCTCAGTATGACGGAACGCTTACGAGTTCCTTTACGCCGTCTCATTCAGGAACAAAGTGACAGAAGACGAGATGATTTTATTTCACTCTCTGAGAGCCACTCTTTGGAAACAAGCGATTAAAAAAAAGTGATTTGTGATGAAAACGAGAAACAGGAAAGAACAATAAAACTTTTACGGCAAAATAAAACCGCCCGTGTTTAACATTACTTCCTCACTAAAGTCCAATTCTTTTCTTCGTTCTACCGTGTTAACTACGAGTTCATGCTTAGGAATAACCACGCCGAACATTCATTCGTACTGATAATCAACAAACGCGAAGTAAGGCCGTTTATTTTATTTACTAGCCCCGACGCGAGAAGGAAGTTAAGTCGTAATTTTCTCACGTCGGCTTCCAACTACATTTCCAATTATGGAATCGCCTAGGGTCGCCAACTGTCCCGTTCGGTCTGGAATTTCCCGTATCTTAAGCGCGCTGCCTGTCATGCGCTTAAAGTGCGTTGCAGTATGTTCGTAAATAGTTGTTTCACGAAACTATTCCACGTGTGCCAATTGTGATCATGTAAGGAAACAAAATACACTTCAAACGATTACGGAAAGGTTGTTTCTAAACTTCACGTTAGTTAGAAATATAATTTCGGCCCACTTCTAAATGGTTTAAAAAAAAACAGCTTTTTCGACCTATTGTATCTTGAAAAAAAAAAACTACTCACGGGATTTGTGTGAACCTAATCTATAGAAATATGCAATGGATTTAGTTAAAACATTTTTCACTAATCAAAATATGGGGTCACCACTGAAAGTGTCAGTCAGGCGAGTGAGCTACGTTACCACTAGACTTCGTTGCAGTGTATTTCTCTAGAGGCGAAACCACGCCAGATGAGCTGGTCAATATCGCCCTTGGCGCCGTGCCTCAGTCACACAAACACACGGTCAGTGGACTGGACGCGTGAGCCGTGTTGTTGCGTGGTAAGGAAATTATTATTTCTTGTTTAACTATTAAAAATGTTCCTAATACGTTTATCAACTAAAAGAAGACACACTTCGTACTGTGTCGCTATGATTTTAAAAATGCCGCTCGCTTCTTAAAAACATGATTCCCAAGCTCCTCAAAAGTGCTCAAGAATGGATTTTTTCACGTTGCTGTAGCTAAAAAAACATAGATCGTAATCGTAAAACTAAATTAATAATACCTGCATTTGATAAACACAAACTTTCCACGAATAAAACAACAGGGTCATCGCTTGAAGTCCCATTGAAAAACTGTTTCTACGAAAACACTGTACGCTAGCTTAGTCCTTCGCGCCTAGGGGCGATGATGTGTTTGACGAACGTGTTATATTCGACTTACCGCCTTTCCCGTTTCCGTGCCTTAAACGTAACGAGAAGGCTGCCGTCCACTAACTATACGGAATGGACATAGACGAGAAGCCATATTTCAGCATTTCATTATTTTTACAAACCACCATCAATAAACAGTATCAGGATTGTGAGAATCTACTGTTTGAAGCAGACAAAATCGCTAAATATGACTTTTCTACATGTATGTGTTGCCGTGTCGATATTAAGAAATAATGTGAATTATGTGCGATACTCAATTATCCACATTTCAGGTGGTATTAAAATTGATTTGTTATCAGTAGTTCAGTGACAGGTTTTCTTATCATTTCACTAGGGAAAAAATTATGTTTCTAGTTTCAGAGAATGGGCGGCCGCCTCCCTACGCTTCAAATGCGTTGCAGTGTGTTCGTAAACAGGTTCTTTCTACGAAAATATTCCACGTGCGCCTCATTGTGCCAACGTACGAAAAGAAAACAAAATTGAGACAAGGTCGGAACCTCATTATTATGACGCTACGCTCATTAAAAACACTGTTTCCAAGCGCTCCAACATGGCTAAAAACGGCCTTTTCAGACTGCCGTACTTCAAAATGTACTAACAGGATGTATGTGAAACTCAGATTGCGACCTGCACTGAACTTAATTGCAGATTTTCCATCAATAAAATTATATGGTCACCGCTTAATGTCCCATAGTAAAAACCGTTCGGCGGGAACATTGCACGCTAGTTCAGCGCTTGACTCGTTGAGGCGACGCGGCATTTGATACGCGTTTCAAGGTCGACCTTACTGCTCCGTCGCTGTTGAGCCTCTCACGCGCGGGTAGGCGGCGCCCTTAAGAACCCTATACAGCTAGTGCATGAACATTGTTGCAGGTTGTCAAGAGAAAGTTTTTTTTTTTAAGAAATACTACTACACGAGTGTTCGATGTCTGTATCTACGAAAAGAAAACATTTAAATGTGTACTTCCCTATTTTTGATTTCTAGTTATCAAGCTTAGAAACACGATTTCGTGGCACCTCAAAATGGCTACAAGCTACTTTTTCAGACTGCTTTCACGTAAAAAATGCCAACCGTAATCGTTAAACAAACATATAGAAGCACGCGCTGGACTTTTACTACACACGTTCCGTAAATAAAACAGTAGAGTCGTCGTTAAAAGTCCCATACGAAAAAGGCAAAAGGATGCACGGCGTTTTCGCGCTCCGCGCATAGAGGCGATATGGTTGTTGACACACGAACCAGTCTAGACCTTATTGCTCTTCTGTTTCCGTACTTCAAACGCGGCATCTAGTGCCTGCTGTACAGGGTTCTTTTAGAGAAAGAAAATCGCGAAAGTCTCTAGGGCCAAAGTAGTCTCCAAAGTGCTCTAGCGAGTTGCGCCTTATATGATTAGACGGTTCAAATGATTAATTTAATTGCAAATTATTAGTATCGGCTTACCGGAATTCTCATTGGCCCAGTTAAATGTGAAAGCACGAATAATAGAATAACAACAACAGGCACGTGGACACTACATTGCAACATAGCAAACAGTCGACATTTCTCTACAAATAGTAAATCTGAACAAGTTGGCAAAACTAGATCTGCCTACCAAGCATAGACTTTTCATGGGGAATTAATGACAAATCACTTCTAAATGGATACATTTTGAAGAAAAATATCTTGCAAACACAAAGAAATGAACGTAAATTTTCTAAAATAATATTGCAGTTCGAGAAACTTGAAAAATTTTTGTTTTTAATTCCTTACCTTGGAGGTAATATACAGATGAAGTTAGGTGTGACTCAGTGCCTGTCGGACCTACATTCACACCACCACTGATATTTTTGTTCGCCACGCACTCTACACTTGAATCAGTGAGAAATTAACCACTTTGGTGAAATTCCTGTTGCTTCGGTCAAAAATCAGCAAATTAAGTCAGTGAAACCGCCCTGATTGTTTCAGTGACTAAATTGTACAAATGTTTTAAAAGTTATTTTAAGACCATGACCTCTCGTTTATTTCAACCATTTGTAAATAACTCAAATATTTTTTTAACCAAATGCTTCGAAAAAAATTTGAGACAGTGTAAGTCATACGATACACAATTTTACCAGAGCGTTTTTTAAAATAATGTACCGTTTGCTAGCAAAAAAAAATATTTTGCTTCATTTTGGCTTATTTCCACAACAAAATGTGTAATATTTCGGGGGCAAAAATCTAAAAATCAGTTTGGTGTATTGCAACAGAAAAATGCATATAAAAACGTTGATATATAAGTGTTAAAACTGCCAAAGGAATTTTTGTTACATGTATTAATTTGCGATACAAAAAATATTTTCTAAACCACTGCTAAACTAGTGAGCGAAGCCTTAGTTTCCTTTTCAAAGAGGTTACCCTGTTACACACAATCTTATATTTCAATTTTGTTCGCTCATTCACATAGCCTTTCATTGTGCACTGTTAATGTTTTAGTTCATATTTTACCCATGGATAGTTATTGGTGTTAAACCTACGCTGTGTAGCATTAATTTTGGTAGTTGCTTTTTCTTTGTTTTGAATTAAATAGACAACAAATGTATTATATTCTTCATCAACATCATTTCTCTCCACTATACATGGGTTAAATGTTACAGTTGTATTTAGTTTGAATTTCATCAGCATGCCGACTGATTTTCAGTGAATTCTACAGGTTGTTCAGTCAGAAACAGATTGTCAACTGGAATTCCAGTGATTAACATTTTACTGACTGTAACAACTGATTCGGATTTTATAGCGGGGTCAGGCCCGCATTGCTATAGAATATTTTCGGCTGTTTTTTTATCCAATGCCTTGGGAACCGCCAACAACTTTTCTTATGGAGAAACACTCGAAAAAAAAAAAAAACAACTTAAAATTTTTATTTTTTAAAAGTTTATTCGTGTAGCAGTATTCTCTTCTCAATGCAAAAAGTGATAATTTTCATCTAAAAGCGATACTATTAAAAATAACTGAACACCTCCTAGTAAAATGATAACATTTAAATTCATATTACTTCTCACGCCACGACTCTAAGGTAGGCAGCACCCTTAATGTGGAAAGTTGTATTTTGAATTGTATTCATAATAAAAATTATGAAGATTTATTTGTATCCTTTTTATCGCAATATCTGTTAAGAAAATTTCCGTAGGACACTGTTTGACCCAGTAATCTTCACGACAGGGACAATTGGGAACTAAGTTATGTTATCATCTTAAACACAGTATAGTGCAATGAACACGAATGCGATCTTGGATTCGCCGAATCGCTTTATAATTTAAAAACAGTTTTCTGTCACATAAATGAGAGTTGTAGATACTACCAAATTCACAAAAATTAAAGAAATAATAAAATAAAACGCACGTCAAACGTCTGCACAGGAAATGTTTAGTTTGCCATTTTATCCCCCCCCCCTCCGTCACCTCCTCCCCTGGTCCAATGAGCGCGTGTCGTCTAATGTGTATTCTCATCGAAAAATTACACAAATTAAGTGCGAAATAATTGCACAGTTGGGTCAGTTTGCTTGCTTAGCGAACCGTAGGACAGTCATTAACGACGTCGCTCGATCACATCTTCACTAGTAGCTGGTAATTTGTGTGGCGGAGATAGGGTTTTTGTAACCACGTCCAATTTACCTCTTTCATTCCCAGCTTCCTCGGCTAGCCTCGCAGTTAATTGGCGGAACAAGTGTATCGGCCCATCGCGAATTGCACCATCTCATAAACAAACAAATTAAACACGGAACGTTCACGGTAAAGTTATCACTTTTTATGGACCAGCTAAATTTATGTACGAGGCTGTAATTATTAAATCATAGTTTGTAACAAATAAGGTACATGTGCTGAATATGTCCCAGTTCTCAATATGGCCTACTAGTCACCAGTATGAACACACACCGTCAATAGATATGTGTTACATCATCCATGTGTTATATTAGTAATATAATTAATGACTACGGCACACACGATTTTTGAACCTTAAGCGGGCCATATTAGGTATAGTTACCTTACTGTTTATTTACGAAACTATTCCACATGTACCCACTGTTGCCAGTGTACGAAAAGAAAACGCATTTTGGACAAGAACGGAATGCCATCTTCAATACACAGAGAAAGAAAAATTCGTGATTCGATTTGTGAGAATCCACCGTCCTATGAATGTTCAAACCTCAGCCATCTATTCGTTCACTGTCTGGTATTCTAATGCGTAGCTGCTAATGGATAGAGATTATGGTTTATCGCGGGAAAACTTGACTGTTTGCTGGATTTCAACACACGTTCAGCTTACCAGAAGATTACTGGCTTTAGTTTTTACTTGGAGCTATTACCCTATTTGACTGGGACAGTAAGCATCGCGATATTATCATATTTGATGCCTGTAATGGACGACTTGAAGTACACGCCCCCTGACGTCACCGCAGGGGAAAAGTACTGTGGGAAACAAAGCTTGTTTACAAACATGTTGATTTGTTAGTCAGTAATTGCAGACAGCAAAAATGTTGAGGATTCATAGATTTGCACGCAAGGGTAAAAAATATTACTTTCAATTTCATGGTTAAGATACGCAAATACATACGATTAATGTTTACCTAAAAAAAAAACGGCAAATCCCAAACAAATAATCAATTTTCTTGACGTACATCTCATCCGGGACATGTGAAGCCAAACAGCTAAATGAAGGTTATGTTCAGCTGCGGTATCCGTGGAGATAGGAATTGTTTCTCACACCTGACTGAAGCTCCGCCTCTTTTCAAGTCGTCCATTGGTCTGCAGACAGCTACGTTGTGTCAGAAGTATATAACCTAATCATATACGTTGCAAGAAACTACAGCATTTTCAAGCCATGTTGGAACAAAACATTTTCGCGATATACCATCATATCTACTAATGGACAAATAGTCGAGGCTTGAGCATACACAGGACAATGGATTCTATCATGCAGGCCATTGAAATAGCTATACTTTACAAGACACCATGCTCATTAGAAAAACTGTTTCTAAACCCTCCAACATAGCTCAAAACGGCCATTGCAGGCCGCCATACTTCAAAATATACTAACCAGACATGTGAAACTCTTAATCGTGCATTCAACTTTCTACCAACAAAATGATACGGTCACCGCTTAAAGTCTCCTGTGAAAATGGATTGGTGGGAATATTGCATGCTAGTTCAGCGCTTGGTTTCTTGTGGCGATGTGGCATTTGATACGCGCTTCAAGGTCGCCCGTATAGCTTCGTCGCTTCTGTAACTCTAATGCACATGAAACGGAGTATAGTTCATTAGTGCGCATATTAGAACTTGCAGCAGTGTGATATTATTGCACGTGTCGAAAACCAAAGTAGATCTACAAATGATAGGATTACCTTAGGAAACTGAGTGCCGAAACAATAAAAAAACATTTTTAAACTCTTTCATAATTTTTTCCTTGTCAAAACGTTTCATAGGATCAACGATCAACGATCTTACAAGAACTTCTGTAATCGCCCGCTTTGAATATTTCCAGTTCTGGACGTACAGTGAGCGAAGTGATCTCCAGCTTGGTAATTCAAACAATAAATAAACTATAGGCCATTCGGAATAAAGTGAGCACTAAAGATTTAACCTTTGAAAAAAATCACTAGCGTTACTGCATATAAGTCAACATTACCAACAGTTACATTATTATTTGTATGGTTGGTAGCGAATAACTGCATGTACTTCCATGAATTTTCTTATTTGAATACAGCATTAGTGAAACAACATCAAATGCAAACGACCTCTCTGTATTTAATATACTTTAAAATATTTATTTAAGTTCTTACTGACATACCTACTGACTGTACAATTTTATTTAATTAGCGGCAGTACAAAGCGACGCAACCGAGTCGATTATCGTTAGCACATGCCGCTAACTCTTCGCGCCACAGAGGTAGTTTAAAATTTCACCGACAGTTGGCAAGAGAGTTAGGTTTTCGCCGCTTGGAAGCGAATTGCGTCATTCAGTTTGTTTGTCTGTTATGTAATGAATATCGTTTTCTGATAAACACATATAAAAGTATTAGAAGTGACTGTTTATGAATATCATTGACAAATTATGCGAAGTCATTAGTATTGTAAGTTATGTTTTATGATCGCCAGTCTGAGTATCTGGAAATAGAAACAGCATTTTCCCCCCTGTTTCACACATTAAGAAAATACGATATTTATTGTTTCTCTTTACGTGCGTCGTAGTCGTTCATTGCAGTATGCTGAACGGAACTTGAATTCTTGAGTTGCGTGTGTCGTCTGTGTTTTTAGTGGCGGTTTTAATTTAAAAGTTCGAATATACTGTGCATGCATTTACGAGATTCGTAACGGCAATAGCGCCGTCAGAGTAGACGCAGAGAAACCAGTGTTATAAGACGTTTACTCGCATGTATTTATAACTAAGATTACTACTGAGTATAGCATATATTCAACACCCGTGTATTTAATGAGTAGATATTGTAGATAATATTTATCAGAGCAATGTAACGTAAATGTAAACATTGTACAAGCCTATGTAAATAAAAACACGTGGTAATGTTGATGTTTACATGCAGCGGAAAGATATAAACTGGCAGAAAATAGAAATTAATCAGGGCTTTTTTTAGTGCTGACTTTATTCCGAATCACCTATAGGTTTCGAACCATGGGCAGATGCTCCATGACCATGCTAGAATGTCTCGTTGGAACCAAATGATTTTGCCGATTGCAAATCGTGTTTGTTTATAAACATTTCAGAACATTACCTATAAAAAATTCCAGCCTCCCTCAGCCGACGTCAGACACAGCAGTTATCCTGAAAGTTCCGACGACACACCAGGTGTCACTGGTTTTATTTTGCTCTTCCATATAACCCCTTCTCCTCACTCATACACCGCCTCACACCTCGTCCGTCGCGCGCACAAACATTTTCCCCTTCGTTTCTGCGAGGCGCTCGATTGATATCTGGTCGTTGGAATGGGGCGGGCGGGACAGGATGGGAGAGTTTGACGGGCCGGGGCGCTATCTGACGGCCCATTCAACGCCCCGTACGTCGACGAAACACGCGAGGAGCGCGGAACACGGGGGCGGGAAAAGAACGGCGCGCTCGCGTTCGACTGACGTGTCAGATCGCCCGTCCAGATATTGTTCTTCTCCCGCGTTGTGACGTGATGCGCACAGGCGGCGGAGGAAGACGTGCTGATAAGTCGACAGCCAGCTCTTCTATACCCGGAGCTGAAAACATCGCCCGTCTGTATATCTGAGTGCATATGTTATTTGTACCTAAATTATTCTTCTGCCTATCCATTAATTGTTGTTACCGACCACAAGATGCATCTTTGTTTCTTGCATTAAGGCTCGGTTTCAGTCGCCATATTGAATTTTATTATTTTTCGCTTTTTTGGAATTCCGAGAAGAGAAATATTAAATCGGCGACTATACCTTGAGCGTGGCAATAGAGCTAGTAATGTATAGTTAGGTCGCAATTTGTCGGGCAAAGTATGGCGATAAAAATATTTGCCACACACATTGTGACGTAATTATATGTTAACAGCTAAATCACAAGGTCTGTACTGTAGCGAAATGTAAATATAATTTGAGGTATAGTCGCATGTTTAACATTTTTCTTCTTAGAATTCCAAAAAAGCGAAAAAATAATTAAATTTAATATGGCGACTGAAACCGAGCCTTTTAACTGTCTGTACTTCACTTGGCAATCCTGTCCACTGCTTTATTTTATCTAACCGAAATATTCTTCTTCGTCTTTTTCTTCTTGTGTCTTCGATCCTTTCTTCTATTATCAATTGTAGACGTATAGGTAGGTTCTTCGTAAGATATGTCCTAGATATGCTGCATTTCTTGTTTTAATCGTTAACGTTTCTCGTTGTTTACGTATTTGTTGTAATACTTAGGTTACCGAGCGAGGCGACGCAACGGTCACACGCTGGACTTGTATTAGGGAGGACCCGGGTTCGATCCCCGGTTCCTGCCATCCTGATGTCAGTTTTCCATGGTTTCCCGAAGTCGAATGCTAGGATGGTTTCTTGAAAAAAGACCATGGCCGAATCTTCTCCCGGTTCCTGTCATTGCATCAAGTTGTGTCTTACCTTCTCTAAAGACCTCACTATCGACGAGAAATTATCTTACCTTCTCTGTTGTCGTCATATTTAGTGTCCATCCTTCAGGAACGTGTAGACGTATAGACCAGGCGTAGAATTTTGTATATCGAACTCAAGGTTTACGTATGCACTTGTGAGAATTTTCTTCAATTTTATGAAAGCATTACGGGCGATCTATATATGACATTTTATCTCCGTGCTTGATAAGCAGCCTTTGCATAGCCACGTTCCAAGATACTTAAACTTGCCTTATCTTTGAATGAAGGAGTCATTGAATCTTATATGTGCATAGGAGTCGTGTTGTAGTGTGACAACCATGGTATTTTTTGTATTGATATTCAGACCTTGATTACTGCTACAATGGTCTATTGTGTTAAGGGCGTTCCACAGAGAAAAATCATAATTGTAGGCCTATATTTGTAGACATTATTTAATGAGTACAATATCCTTTTACAAAAACCCATAATGACATTTCAAAGCCAAAATTTGCAGAATTTTAGTTCATACACCTCACACGTAGCAAAAACGTCAACATTTCAGAAATTTTTTTAAAAATACTTAACATAGTTTTAATTAGTTTTTATGTACGGGAAGCCCTAGCCAGTTGCATGCACTTTTACTGTAAATTATTTAGTTTCGTTATGTTGATACGTTTTCGGGGGGTTATATAAACTATAAACATGCAATTTTGACTTTGAAATACCACTATGGGAAAACTGGCTGAGAGAATTATTTTTTGGTATTAGGAAAATGTACTTCCAAAGTACATCTACAAAACTAGCACTGTTTCATACAAATATAAAATTATAATTCGCCCCCCCCCCTCCCCCCCGGAACTCCCTTAAGGCCCTGGATTCCTATTTATGCTGTTCTTGTGAGTTTAAATTTTTAAATCCTGAAAGGAAGTAGATGTCGCAAAACCGTTACACAGAAATGTTGGAAATTGCTCGTAGTATGTAGCATAAGTGTATACGATTTTGACTAATTATCGACATAGGGCTTAATTAAATTTTCTTAAGAGGGTGTGGTACATAATTCAACGCTAAAAGCATTAATCAATAACTGTAGGTTTCATGAAGCTAATTTGCAAAAATTAAACAATAGCAATCCTAGACAATAGTTTTAGTCAACGATTGTTTCCAGTGTTACGAACTCCTGAGGCACAATCTCTGACGCCGGAACCTCGTGCATTTAACTGCGGCGCAAAAAATCACGCGAAACGAATGAGTAATTCTGGATAAATACACTACTCATAAAGTTGGCAAACACAATTATCTAGGATTGTCATTGAGTATTTTATCCATATTGGCTTCGAAAAAAGCGTATAAATCAATTGATGTTTTCAGCGTTTATTTATCTACTACCCACTCTTAAAGTCTATAATTAGTAAAAATTTTGAAAACTTTATTTTGAAAAAATTAGGCTACATAGCACAAACAACTTCCAATATTGCCATGTAACGGGTTTTGCGGTTTCTGTTCTCTTACAGGATTAAAAAAAAAAAACTTATTAAAATAGTATAAATAAGGATCCGAGACCTTACGAGTTGCTGAAGTTTCTGGAAATAAATACAAGAAGAAATAAACGAAGTACCACCAGGTGCACTGAGTGAGGTGGCTCAACGGTTCGATTCCCGGCTCCGGCCATTTTGATTCGGTTCATGGATACTTAACTAAAGAAAGGCGCCGAGCAAGGCCCCGGGATTGGGGGGAGGGGTGGTGTAATTGACTAAACAATGGCTTCACATTCGTGAGGACCTGGGTTGGATTCCATACTTTTCACTTTATTCTTATTGGTGGAATTCCGTAAGCGACAGCATGTCACGAACGAACCGAGGAACCTACAATCTCGCAGAAGGTTGAAACTTCTTGCGCGGTAAATTTATTTCATGCCCGTTACGTCAATAATAGTTCTGTTGTACATGTCCTGGAGAAAGCTAAGGTAATGACTAACATTAGAATCAATGGCCAGTTGAGTTCCGCCTGGCTTACTGGCAGAAGTAGGTTGGTCGTCAAGGCCACTCGCTAATAAAAATAATCCTTAAGGGCGCCACCTGCCACGCGATTCAAATGCGTTGTGATGTGCGAGGAAATAGTTTTTTTTTTAAACGGAACTATTCCACATGTACTCATTGTACCAATGTACGAAAAAAAAAACACCTCGGAAAAGTACGGAATTTCAGTGTTAAGACATCGTGCTCACTAAAAATACTGTTTCGAGGCCTTCCAACTTAGCTGAAAACGGTCTTTTCAGACTGCCGTATTTAGGGCGCCGTTCACCTCAGTTTTCAACGACTTATTTTATTTTTATATTTGTACCAGATATTTTGTTCTTGTCTTAGACATAAATTGTGACTAATTCTTCCTCTTAGGAAATTGTTGTATCTCTCATAGTTTTTGTGTAAAGAGTCGTAAACGTCAAAATTTGCACTTTACGGTTTTATGTACGCTACTAAAACAAATTGACATATCAAAACGAAAAAAATTCACAGTGTATAACAATGTTGTAGGCTGTGATTTAACACATATAAAAGCAAAAATATATATAATTTTATATTTTTAAAAATATTGTGGAAATTTTTTAATATTCAGTTTAAAATTCAGCACTTTATATTAAAAACAATTTTTTTTTATTTTCTTTGTTTTATATATGTCAAATCATAACCTACAACATTGTTATACACAGTGGATTTTTTTTCGGTTTGGTATGTCAGTTGATTTTAGTGGCGTACATAAAAACGTAAAGTGTAAATTTTGACGTTTACGGCTCGTTACTCAAAAACTATGAGAGATACAACAATTTCCTACGAGGAAGATTTAGTCACAATAAGTGTCTAAGATAAGAAAAAAAATCTGGTATAAATATAAAAATGAAAAATGTCGTTGAAAACAGGAGAACCGCGCCCTTAAGAAACTGTAATAACCGGATGTACGTGAAACCCATATAGGAACGTGCACTGAACTTTGTTACATACTGCCAATAATAAAACTATATGGTCACCGAGTGATATCACATAGTAAACATGGATCAGCGGGAATCTTACACGCTAGTTCAGCGCTTGGCACGTTGTGGCGATGCGACATTTGGTACGCGGTTCAAGGTCGCCCTTATAGTTGCGTCACTTATGAGCCTTGAACGCGCAGGTAGGCAGCGCCCCCAAGTACACATTTTTACAAAACACACTTCTAATTATAGACTTTTCCTCGGATGATATTTTACGTCAAATACAAAATATTTGCAACACAATTTCTTTTGTACAATGACACGTGAAAAACACAATTTTTAAACGCTTTTTGTAACTTTCTCAAAGTTACATAATAATACCCCACAAATGATATAATTTACGCAGAAAACACGTGCTACAAGGAAAGGCTATTTGGTGAGAATTCTTCACTGGTGTAAACAAACTGTGAAAATAAACATATTTTGGTTAATGCCTTTCTATCACAAACAAATATGGGAACAATTTATCAATAGTTTTGACTAAAAGGGCGTGGTACATTTTAACGCTAAAAGCATTAATCTATAACTGTAGATTTCTTGAAGCCAATTTGCGCAAACTAAATAATAGTAATCATAGACAATAGTTTTAGCCAACGTTTAAAAAAAAATTGTTTCCAGTGTTAGGAACTTCTGAGGCACAATCTCTGACGCCGGAACCTCGTGCATTTAACTGCGGCGCAAGAGATCACGCGTAACGAATTAGTACTTGTGGATAAATATTTACTCATAAAGTTGGCAAATACTATTATCTAGGATTGTCATTGAGTAAATTATCCATATTCGCTTCGAAAAAAACATAGAAATCAATTCAAGTTTTCAGCGTTTATTTATCTACCACGTGCTCTTAATTAAATCACGGCACGAATATATGACATTTTCATCGTTTCAGTGAAGAAAATGGGTTATTTCCGAAAGCGATATCGTGGAAAAGTGACGCAAAACCACCTAATATTATTTGACTTTAAAATAATCTATCCTTGGCCTCGCGTTGGCTCCAAGGTTAAGTAACGCCTTTACAAGAACGATAACGAGGTATCATATCAGTCACTTGAACTGACACAGTGTCCTTGAAATAAGACATGCACGTGCCTGCATAAGGAACATTTCATACAATGACTGGTCCTGGAATCATTGTTTCCACGCTGTCTTAATCAGTTACAATGAAGCATTTTGACTTGTGTACCTCAAAACACACGTTACATTTAAAACTACGAACGGGAAGTGCATCGGATCTTACCAAAGGTTCGCGTCCGGTATAGCGTCATTGCTCAAATAACAAAAATTTTCGGTAGTAGTATGTGTTACCATATTACATGCATCACCATTTCACCCGTAGTCCGTTAATCCATTATTACCTCATACATACAAACACACGCCTTAAAGATAGTTCAATATATATGCGTGTGTGTATTTGGTATGGCAGCAATTAATTGTCACAGTTAAGTCTGGCCTCGAAGTAAAATTACTTGAAATAAATTTATAAAAATAACTTTTTAAATTCGAACAATTGATTTTAATTCGTGTTGAACTTAACATCTGATTAATATGTTAGGCCACTAAAAACATATTTTCTCGATATCGTAATGACATGAAAACATATAAGATTAAAATTGGTTATGTGGTTCACCCAAATTTAAGTTTTTTTTTTGTTTTTAAATAAAAATGATGATCAAAGTTAAGTGCTCCGTCTATCACGTGCTTGAAATGCGTTGGAATGTGTACTTAAATACGCCTTTTCCACGAAAGTATTCCACATGTGCCAATCGAGTCAAATAACGAAAAGAAAATACACTTCGAACGGTGACGGAAACGTTGTTTCAAAGCATAACGTCGATTAGAAAAATAATTTAGGAGCCCCTCAAAATGGCTGAGAACAGCTTTTTCGACGTGTTATATACCTGGAAAACTACTCAAGGGATTCGTGTGAAACTACTTACTATAGGAGCATGCAATGAGCTTTGTTTGAAAACTTGCCTCTAATAAAAATATGGGGTCACCACTGAAAGCGTCAATCAGGCGAGTGATCTACGATACCACTGCACGCCGTTTCAGTGTCTTGCGGTAGAGGCGATACCGCACCAGATTAGCTGGTCAACATCGCCCTTGGCGTCGTGCCTCACTTACACAAACACACAACCAGTAGGCGGGAGCCTTAAGAGTGTGTGGTAGATAAATAAACGCTGAATACATCAATTGATTACTACGCTTTTTTCGAAGCCAATATGGATAAAATACTCACTGAGAATCCTAGATAATGGTACTTACCAACTTTATGAGTAAATATTTATCCAAAATTAATAATTCGTTACGCGTGATCTCTTGCGCCGCGCAGTTAAATGTACGAGGTCCCGGCGTCAGAGATTGTGCCTCAGAAGTTCGTAACACTTGAAAAAAATTTTGTTTAAAAAGTTGGCTAAAACTATTGTCTAGGATTGCTATTGTTTAATTTTCGCAAATTAGCTTCAAGAACCCTACAGTTATATATTAATACTTTTAGCGTTGAACTATGTACCACGCCCTCTTAAGGGTGTTCAAGTGCGATAAAATCATAATTTTATATTCTTATGAAATAATGTTAATTTTGCAGACGATACTTGTGAGTACATTTTACTCTAACAAAACAATTTTATCTCTCAGAGTTTTCTCATACCAGCGCGTCAAAATGAAAATGAGCTTGTTACGCTGCCATGCAAATAGCGAAAACTAATTGATCTACTTAAATGAAATGATTCACTGTGATCTAACATTCCATGAGCTCTGCAATAAAACATTTTAAAACCCACAACGTAATAATTGGAATTTTTTTAAGAGAACGCAGAAGTACAGAAACAAATAGGAAATTCAGCATTGTCTTAAAATTTAAAAATAATTCATGGAATATTTTTTTAATGTTTTATTACGTAGCCCAGAGAATGTTACTTCACCGTGAATTATTTCACTTACGTAAGTCTATGGTTTTCATTATTTACATGACAGCAGAGCATGCCAATTTTGACCTTGACGCACAGTTATGAGAAAACTATGAGAGATAAAATTGTTTTGTAAGAGGGAACTGTGCTCACAAGTATAGCCTATAAAACTAACAATATTTCATAATAATATAAAATTATGCTTTTATCGCTCTTGAACACCCTTAAGGCTTACTGGAGACGAAGAATAGTGCTTCGCTCTTCAGCTGAAATTTAGTTCCTCGGCTACTGGTTTTATACAAGTTTACTACTGTGTTATTAATTAGGAAAAAAAACTTATAATTGTAAAAGGTAACTCGCGTGTGCAGGAGACTGAAAAAGAACTTCTCAAGTAATTCGCCGAATTTCTGGGTGTCTAAGCATAGCAAATAATTTTCTAAAAACACTATTTTCAAACGAGACTCTGATAGTTTGCAGGGGCGCTGCTCGTTATATTTCACGCTGGAAGATCTTCTTTCGTATGGAAAATATATGCAGCGACGATTTTCTTGACCAAACATTACTACTTCAGTTGTTTATCTTAAGAGACTGTAATGGACGATTCCGTGATTAGTTTACACGCTTTAACAAGCACTCTTTTTATTATTTCTCCAGCTCGTTTCTTCCTCCGCCAATTCTTCAGCCTCTGCTTCCCCCTTGCTGTGGCCTTCACGCTTGTCCGGGTGCGTGGCCAGGAACGTGTAATTTGAGTGTTATTAGCTAGGCTCAGCCGGTAAGCCGCCCCGAGCCGCCCGATATCTCAGCGCCCGATCGCGTTTAATAAATTGCAGCGAACGAGCCGTTTTCTTTTCCGATATTCCCCCGCGGAACTTGGAAAGCTCGCGCGCGCGGCCAGAACACAGATTAAATTACTAATACTTCTCCCAGACGATGAATTCAAGGAGAAATAAATAAGTCACAGAAACGAAAATCTGTGGTGGGTTTTTCGCGAGATTAAATTTACAGCGGAGAGTACCTCATTCAATTGTGCCCACAAAGGCAGCGATATTTCACATTACAAGGGTTGCCAACTTATAGGGACATTTATCAGACAAAATACTAATTTTTGCACGCAGTGTAACTTTTCACAAAGTAAACGAAAGCTCAAAAATTATTTCAAACTGGTTACTTACATACGGTAATGTCTAAAAATTATACCGAACGCAGTATTATTACGATAAAACCATTTTAATGCATACATTTAAAGTTTTAATTCTTTCCTATTTTAAATTACATTTTCATACAAGGGCTGCAGCCGGCCGTGGTGTCGGCACACTGAAAGAAAATTTTGTAGAAAGTCTACCCTGCAAAATTATTTTGTACTAACCACAAAATAATTCTGTGGTGGCCACAATATTTTAGTGGTGTAAACAAAATAATTTGGTGGTGACCACAAAATAAATTTTTCAGGGTAAATAGTCATACAATATTTTATAGCTGCCACGAAATATTTTTTTTTTCCGTGCAGGTAACAATGTACCTGGACACACACTTTCTTTCACTGTATAAGGTGATTCGGAATAAAGTGAGCACTAAAAAAAGACTGATTAATTTCTATTTTCTACCAGTTTATATCTTTCCGCTACATGTAAACATCACCATTGCCACGTGCTTTTATTTACATAGTCTTGTACAATGTTTACATTTATATTACGCTGCTCCGATAAATGTTATCTACAATATGTACTCATTAAATGCACGGGTGCTGAATATGTGCTATACTCAGTAGTAATCTTAGTTATAAATACCTGCGAGTAAACGTCTTGTAACACTGGTTTCTCTGTGTCTACTCGAACGGTGCTATTACCGTTACGGATCTCGTAAATGTATGACCAGTTCCCAGTATATTCTAACTTGTAAATTAAAATCGCCACTAAAACCACACACGACACACGCAACTCAAGAATTCAAGTTCCGTTCAGCATACTGCAATGAACGACGACGACGCACGTAAAGATAAACAATAAATAACGTAATTTCTTAATGTGTAAAACAAAACAACTTACATTGCTAATGACATCACATATTTTACCACTTATATTCATAAACAGTTACTTCTAGTATTTTTGAATGTGTTTGTCAGGAACCCATATTCCAGGGGCGTCATTTCAGTTTTTTCCAGTGGGGGGGGGCAAGATTTTGTTTTCTGACGACAGTGACCTTGTTTTATCTTTTTTATTTATTAAGCATGTATAAATTAGATACTTTAATAATAAAACTTCAGTTTTATGTCCTTAAGTTAGCATTATTTACATTTAAAAATACAAAAAATATATTTATACACAAAAATTCCAAATCCAGGGGGAGGGGGGCATTTGCTCCCCCCCCCCCTGTAGCCCCAAATGACGCCCCTGCCATATTCATTACACAACGGACAAAAACTGAATGACGCAATTCGCTTCCAAGCGAAGCGGCGAAAACCTAACTCTGATGCCATCTGTCGGTGGAACTTTAAACTACCTCTGTGGCGCGAAGCATTAGCGGCGTCTGCCAACGACAATCGGCTCGGTTGCGTCGCTTTGTGCTTGCGTTAATTAAATAAAATATGTCAATAAGAACTTAACAAACATTTTAAGTATATTAAATACACAGAGGTCGTTTACATTTGATGTTGTTTTACTAACGCTGTATTCAAATAAGAAAATACAAGGAACTACATGAAAATATTCGCTACCAACCATACAAACAATAATGTAACTGTTGGTAATGTTGACTTACATGCAGTAACGGCTAGCGATTTTTTTTTTTCAAAGGTTAAATATTTAGTGCTTACTTTATTCCGAATGAC
Organism: Medauroidea extradentata; assembly: GCA_003012365.1. Taxonomy (NCBI): domain Eukaryota; kingdom Metazoa; phylum Arthropoda; class Insecta; order Phasmatodea; family Phasmatidae; genus Medauroidea; species Medauroidea extradentata. The sequence goes on from PNEQ01028040.1 coordinate 31,984, forward strand.
CTATAAGCAGATGAGCGTGGATTTCTCGTATTCATCTGGCAGCAGTGTATATTTCTCAGTCCTATACACGCTCTGGCCAAAATCCAGTATCCATTGGCTTCCAACCGTACAATCGGGCAGCACGTGATAGCACTGTCAATTATTTACTGCTTTAGTCAAACGTGTGCCAAGACAGCCGTCGTACAATCGCAGAAGTTACAGTGAAGTATATGGTATGAACAGACTAAATAGTAATACAGAAGTGAAATGACATGGCGGCTCGTTTGATACGGGCGAACTTCGCAGCTTATTGGTTGCCCGAGACTGTTGATTCCAGACCCGTGTGTGTTTGGCTCCTGCATGTTACGTCAGGTTTCCTATTGGCCTGGCTGCCGGCTAGCAGGGCAACCACCTTACGCTGATTGGCGGTAGGCGTCTCCGCCATGTTGCTGGCCAGGGAAGCCATTTTGCTGGCGTGTGAGACTGAGTTCACCGTCCTACCTGCTATTTCACTTCTGTATTCCTTACTATTCTGTGGTATTGAGGTCAACTTGACCTACAATATATATCCGTGAAATTCACGTACCACCAACTATGAGTAGAGACAGGAAAAATTCTCGGGTTAACCGAGCTGTAGGCTAGCTTCCAAGAATATTTGTGTAGACAGCAACTGTTTGTTTATTGGCTCGTCTACTTCCAGGAAGTGTCCAGTAAGTCAACGGCCAATTGTGGACGTGATACAGACCTATAGTTGCTGGAACTCTAGCTTGTCCTAACCGAAAACGCGAATTTTTCAGGTCTCTCTAACGGTAAGTAAGAACACTTGACTTTCGAGAAAAAATTTTTGCACCGGTTTGTTTATAGAGTCTTGCGTGTACATCTGCATCTGTTCTTCATGTTAACCGGCATCATGTCACCGTACAGAGACGCCTCCAGGGGCGTCATTTGGGGCCACAAGGGGGAGGGGGGAATGCCCCCCCCCTGGATTTAGAATTTTATGTGTATAAACATATTTTTTGTATTTTTAAATTTAAATAATGCTAACTTAAGCACATAAAACTGAAGTTTTAATATTAAAGTATCTAATTTATACATGCTTAATTAATAAAAAAAGATGCAACAAGGTCACTGTCGCCGGAAAACAAAATATTGCCCCCCCCCCCTTATAAAAACTTGAAATGACGCCCCTGGACGCCTCGTCTCACATTTGGCTCTGCCAATCGGAACAAGGTTGCCGCGACTTAGCTCGTTTGTGAGTTGCAGGTCGAACCGTCAAGACTGATCACTGAACATAAAGTACAGCTGCAGATGTGCTCGCAAGGAATTGTAACAAGTTGATGCAAAAATATTTCCGATAAAATCGAGGGTCTCTCTTGTATCGTACTCAAAAGTCTATGTCTGAGGCCACAATAAATAATATTATTTGATTATTATTCTCGACAAGATGGTCGGCAAAAACGTTCACTTTCCCGAGAGCCAATTACGGCCAACAACCCTATGCCTGTGGGCCAAACACTGGCCCGCCAAAAGTTGAAGCATTTCCAATATACTTCACTTATTTACACAACAGAAAAAATATTTAAATAATATTTTCATAGTTGGCAATACTCCTTATCTAAATACTGTGAAGAGTGTTTTCGAACTTCAAGAGGATAATGGACATAGAATACACTGCAAATAAAGGTTTTACAAAATAACTCTCTGTTACAATACTAAAATAAACTACGCAAATGTTATCCTCATAAAAAGTAGCCAGTGTTAAAGTTATTTATCGTGGCCCATGACACGTTTTTTTTTTTTTTTCAACGTCTTGGCCAAAGCTGACATCTATGCAGTGCCTGCTACTATTGAAATAAAAAAATTCTAAAAAAGAAAAAAACAGCGTAAATAGTGGCCCGTGGTCGTGAGCCGTAACTTTGTGCATTTACGGTTATCTTCGTCTAGTCCCGGCTGAGCACCTGCCAGTTCTTTTCTCTCCCAGACCGCACTCCTCATCACAGCCGCCTCAGAACGCGTATCTGTAGAGCTGCTGCCCGCACATCCAGCACAGTAGGAAGCGAGTAAATCAATTTAGCCGTGACTCGACACCTTTCATACCCGCCCGACCGCGGCGAGTTAGTTCTCCGGCGTGTTTAACACGAGCCTCGGACCCGGTCATTTTCACATTAGCAAGTGTCGACTCCACTTGTTCTCTCTGCCCCGGCGGTGCAAGTACTCACTTCCCCCCGCGACAGCGACGAGAACAAACGAGATACGTCTACATCTCAGTTCCCCGCCAGCCCGAACATAATTAACTACGACAGCTGCTGCTTTCGAGTGGTTCTCAGCAATATAGCGGTTAAAACAACTACGTGTCTATTAAGGTTTGAAATTCCAGGCCAGGAGATGTTATCACACAGCAAATAATAATAAAAAGACTAATAACTGCCATGTTGGTAGCAGACGGAATTCCTTAAGGCAGCTACCTACCTGGACTTGAAGTGTGCTGTAGGGAGTTGAGAGTATTCTCTTTTTGACGAAACTACTTCGCGTGCGATACATTTGTATATATATAGAAAGAGACCTCAAACTTCAAACTATGACTCTGTAAGTTAAAAAATGCAATTTGCCTACTAAAACCCGATTTTTTTTTAACAGCTCAAAATGCCTACAAAAAACTTTTCCAGACTGTCGTATTTGTGAAAATACCAGCCGTATTCGAATAACTAAAAAACAGAAGCATCTGCTGGACTTTAGCTTACACTTTCCATAGATAAAATGACATGGTCACCGCTTAAAGTTGCATAGGTAAGAGAATATTATAGACTGTTCACTGTAAAGCGAGCACTGCTTACATTTTTTTTCGGTCATTTTGCATTCATCTGTACTATTTTAATACAAATCACCCACGTAACTAAAAACTAGTGCAAATGTTTCACCCCTCTCAAAACTTTACCTCTTTGGCACACATTAAACAGTTTTTTTATTATAACTACACATGCTGCGGAGTGCTCATTTTAAAGTGGACAGCCTATAGTCAACGACTGCACCTCAGCTGAGTGACTTGCATGAAGAGAAGACACTACTACATGACATACGCCAGTCAGCGGGACTCTTGAGGACGTTCAAGTGGGGACAAATTACAAATTTATATTTTTATGAAATATTGTTGATTTTATAGACGTTACTTGGGAGCACATTATCCTCTTACAAAAAAAAAAATAGGGTAGCCAGTTTTCCCATAAAGGCATTTCAAAGTAAAAATTTGCATATTTTTACTTCATACAAAACTTGAAAACCGATAAACATTATGAAATGAAATAATTTACAATAAAACAACCTGTCCAGAGCTACCGCTTAAGCAATGAAAAAACATACGCCTATTACACATTTTTTTTCTCCAAAATTTGCTCATTTTTTAATATCTCTTAGCAATTAAAAATAAAGTTTTATAGTGGGTTTTTGTATGCTTCACGCCGTACATTGTGACAAGTAGTTTTGATTTTTTTTTTTTTTTTCATTTTATTCAAGTTTTGTATCAATGGAAAATATGCAAATTTCGACTTTGAAATGCCTTTATTGGAAAACTGGCTATGATAAAAAAATTTTCGTAAGAGGAAACTGTACTCTTAAGTAACGTTTACAAAAATAACCCTATTTTATACAAATATATATTCATGTTTTTTTTCCCGCTTGAACACCCATAACGCTCACACACAACTGCTGTCTACCTAGGGAGCCACCTTAACTCGAGGCTCGCAGTAACCTCGCTGCCGGGAAGATACTTATCGTTTCAAGTAGCAAATAACGTGTTTCCTCAAACAGTTAGGTGCGCGCCAAGGTACTCCATCAAGCTCCTGAGAACAACAAGCGAGTAGTTTGGCAAGTGCAGATCTGTTGCCTGTCGCCACAAATCACGGCTTATTATTTGTAACAAGTTGCAGTAACCAGGAAAACAGACAAAAACAATGCTCTTCATCGTTCTTTACATCCAATCAGTACGTGCGAAGTAACGACGCCCACTTAATAACGGCAACTTAAACGCTATGGCTACGGAGCAAAAATAAATTGCGGATATAATATTACATACTGGATATGATGTTTAAAAACTCGTTAGCTTTGGATTCCTTGATACGCAGCCGTGGCTGTAGCCCGTAGTTACCATCACGCGACCTTCATATTCGAGGACGCTAGAACCATCCTTGAGGCATCGAGCTTCTGGTTTCAGAACAGTGTAAACAGGTGAACCACGTATGCTTGAGACTATTTTAATGTACGTCTTTCTCTTCACGTAAACACAAAACATAAATCTTTTAAGTGAATAGAATTTTTGATAGAAGAAATGATGACGTTAAAACGGGGTACCTTAGGACACATGCGGTAACTTGGGATACTTTTACAGTAATTGTAATTTTCTATGTCTGCCAGCTGGAAGTAAAATTTTAAAATGTTATGTAATTTTATGCGGGCATTCATTGTTTGTAAATGATTTCATGTATTTTTTTTTACTCAAGGCTGCAACATGCTGGAATTTTTTTTTAAATGTCCTAAGTTTCCCCATAGTCCCAAGTTGCCCAGTTTTACGATACTGACTTTTCTGTGTGTTACATAAGTAATCCAGCTACTCTTCCACGCGCGTGTGTTTGTGAGTGAGAGAGAGTGAGAGTGATATATATATATAATGTATGTGTGACATATGAATTCATAAGTAGGCTGCTTTAAAAGTGCTAGAAGCAAAACGTTGGGAAACACGCCTAGAAAACATTATTCAACTTGTTAACATTTAATGATCATATTTTTCTCACTTAAAAATTTTTATATTCTGTGCTGTGAATTCCAAACCGAAATCGATATTTTCCAGCATAAATATATTTAGACTTTCGAAATAATGTTAATTTTTAATCTTGGATTCTACACGTATAAAAACAACAAAAGAAATAAGAGCTTATAGTCTGCACTATAGAACCAAACAAATTCACGAAATTTTGTTTTGTCTACTTGAAGGTAACCTTGCTCCTTCGATATCAAGGGCAAAAATGTCGACCATGTTGTATATTCATAGTAATGTAATGTGATTATTCTGATTTATGTAATATTTGCAAGTACCAACTAAAAACCCCCATAAAAATTATTGCTGGATATAACTAGAAGTTATGGTAAAATTATAATTTTCTGGCAGCATAATATATTTAAAAAAAAAAAAAAAAACTACAGCATTTGCATTGGACCACATTTTTGTTCGATAGACTCAGAAGGAGAAACAGTTAAAAAACTGGAAGACCTAACCATTTACAATCAAGTCAGAACCGAATGCGTGCGCGCGCGTTCACCCCCCCCCCCCTTCCCCACACTCACACTTTCTCTGTCTCTTCTCTCTATGATCGATAGCATCAAAGAAACGACATGCATTAGAATGAATTCTAATGTGCTTCCAGAGAACAACGCGGGTTCTGCATTACTCTAATAGAAACAAGAAATGAAGTCATGTACTTGGACAAAACACTTGGTCACTTGACTTGTCATTTGGACAAGTAAAGGAAATTTCCTGCTAGGCTATAGATTTGCTGTTGCCGCAGCATGCATTGTTTTTACGTACAAGCTTCGAACTGGCTGTAGGGGCTGTTCGCACCAGTTTGAATGGTGGACGGTTTTTTTTTTTACGTTACTCTACACACTGTGCACCCAAACTGTACTTATTTTGCATAAAATTACAAAGTATTTCTTTGTACTGTACATCAAAAAACTTCGCAAAAATTCTTTCCACCAAAAATCAGAAGCTCCAGACGTTAGGGGCTTACATAATGTTTACAGACAGTGTATAAAGAACTATCACAATCTACTAAGTCATACACTTATGGCTTGTATTATGCAATAGTACACAATCCTTAAACAAAAGGCACATCCAGGCATTATTTTATGTATATTACGCCGAGTATACATATAAGCATGTTAGGACTGTCCTAAATATGATGGCCGGAGCAGTGGTAAGATATCTGTGTAGTGCAAAAGGGGATTTACTCCGTGTTGTACTGCCACAGTATGCACGAAAACATGCCGTAGTAGGATATATTGCCTTTTAAGGTTAAGGGCGCGGTCTACCGCAATTTTCATCACCATTTTTTTATTTATTATTTGTACCAGATATTTTTTTCTTATTTTAGACACAAATTGTGACTAAATTTGGCTCTTACGAAATTGTTTTATCTCTCATAGTTTTCGCGTAATGGCTTTTGTTAAAGTCATATTTTGCATGTTTCCGTTTTAACGACTACACTAAAACCAACTGACATACCAAACTCAAAAAAAAAGCACACACAATGGATATAGACATTGCAGGCTACAATGACATGTTCATAAAATTAAAAAATAAAATTTTTTTGAATAAAAAAAATACTGGAACTGAAAATAAAAATCTTAAAAATTATTTTTTTTAAATACAAATAATTTTTATTCTTTAATTTTATGAGCATGTCACTGTAGCTTGAAATGTCTTTATCCACTGTAATTTTTTTGAGTTTAGTATATCAGTTGGTTTTAGTGTAGTCGTTAAAACGGAAACATGCAAAATATGACTTCATCAAGCCATTACACGAAAACTATGAGAGATAAAAAAATTTAATAAGAGCCAAATTTAGTTACATTTTGTGTCTAAAATAAGAAAAAAAATATCTGGAACAAATACAAAATAAAATAACGATGATGAAAATTGCGGTAGACCGCGCCCTTAAGAGGAAAATATATCGAAATGCTGGATGCATTCGTAAAGAAATATACTTCAAAGAATCAATGGCCCAACCTGTGAAAGAGGAAATTGGAGGAACAGGTACAATCATGAGCTGAACACCATTTACGATTAGCCATCTGTTGGAAGAATGGTGAAATCATCCAGATTGAGGTGGGCTGGGCATGTAGCATGGAAGAGTGACACGCAAACACCTATAGGTAGTTCAAGATAAATTGAGAACTTTTGATATCCTAGTTACGTTTTGCCTTGCAGATAATTTTTTTGGTTCCTTCCACTTTTCAATATACAAAGCACAGTAAGTAACAGTGAGAGTAGATATTGTACTGTATTTAAAAGTTAACGTCTGCGGTCCCAGTAACTATTATTTTTTTAATTATTGTTCTAGACACGATTGCCTTCAAAAGTGTTGACTTGATCGCGAACCACTTATAAACAGATATTTCAAGGAAATCCAGAGGACAGAGAGGGCGTGGTCGACCGAGGATGAGATGTGAGGATGGAGTCACAGAAGATGTACGGAAAACTGTCGCAACCAACTGTGGAGAGACAAACGAAAGAAGACAATATTTCGTCACTTACATTTCCATCCCAGTTTCGTGAGGAATTCGCGTAGCGCGCTTCTTACAAGCCCGTTTCAAGACATCTTGTACATGGCTGGCTGTATCGATCGTTCGAGATAAAATAACCACTTTTGAACTCCACTTTGTCTAAAAAATTATTAAAAAACACTGATCATTACAACTTCGTGCGTTAACTTTTTGAGCATGATACAGTCTGAACACTTTCATTACTTCCTATGTTGCTTTGAAAGAACTGTGCAATGGGAGTGCTTGACTAAATTTAGTAGCTTGGCCATACTCCATTGCGAAATAAATGACTGTCAAAAGAAAACTAAAAATAAGACAAAAAACATAAATAAGCAGAGTATGCTTTAGTCAACAGCACAGCCTACATACACAACATAAAATTAAAAAAAAAAAAAAATGGAATCGGGTCAAATAAAACAAGGAACAAACAGATAAAACGAAATAAATTTAAAAAAAAAATAACCTAAGTAAACTTACGACACGATGAGACAAAACAAAAAACACAGACACAAACAGAAAAAACAACAAAACACAAACGATTAGATGTAAAATAAACACAGTAGGTTTTCCAGACAGTCTGTAGGGCCTACCTGTTCGTTTATTTTCTGTATTTGACCCGATGCTATTTTTGGAATTTTGTGTTGTGTATGTATGATGTTAACTAAAGAATACACTGTTTATTTATGTTTTTTGTCTTATTTTTAGTTTTCTTTTGACAGTCATTTATTTCGCAATGGAGTATGTCCAAGCAACTAAATCTAAACAGTGCCTGTAGAATACACACTCTGAAAGGAAAAAAGTGCTCACTATATCCCGAACCAACTATACCAAATATTGTTCTCCGAGAGCCGGACGAGGCTAGGGGTGCTGCCTAGTCGTAAAGGGGCAGGGGGAGGAGGGCTATTTGAGGTCGCAGGTCACAGCTGTTGCCACGTCGACGCAGCACGTGCGCGGTAGGTAGCGGAATACTAACCCCCTCTCCCACAGCACGGAGGCAAATGATGGGGTGCGCGGTGGCTGAAGATGGCGAGGCATCGCCGTCTCTGGGAGCCAATTACAAACGCTCGCCCCGAGGCCCCGATATCCTCGCGGAAGGTCACATTCAAGCCGTCTTGTGACCTTTGAACGCGCCGCCTCTCCCACGGCACGTCTTGACTGCCGCGAGACGTGCGGGGTTGCCGCACGTACACGCCATCACTGCAATCTGTGTGCTTTACCGGGAAAACATTCTCGTGACTATGTCGTGGCTTTTTTTTTTTTTTTTTTTTTTCCAAAACGTTAGTGCGTCTAGTTGTACTCGCGACCCGGTGATTTATTGTTTGCACATCTCTACTGTTGCCCCGGCCGATCTGGGCTAAACCAGCGTGCAAGATTTTCGCAGATCCATTGTTACTAGGCTTTAAGAGAAGTCCTCGCCTGGCGCATGGGCGGCGTTGCAGCGTATCACACGTATTCTTTTTCACGCGAAACCGCATAACTTAATTCATATTATGTTTATCTACGAAAAGAACACACACTTGAAACCTGTTTCAAAAAAAGGAATGCAGCACATCTGTTAGAAACATGATTTTCGGGCCTCTCAAAATGGCTAAAAACAGTTTATTTTTTTAGACTGCTGTAACTCCGAAAATATTACCTAAATTCGTAAAGTGTAACACGAGAGGCACACGCTAGTCTTTACTTCATACTATCCAAAATGAAATGTTGTGGTCACCGCTTAAAGTCGCGTAGGGAAAAGACAACAACGAAAACCTTGAACGCCAGTTTGGCGCGCTGCGAATAGAGTCGAAAATGCTGAAAACATCAATTGATTACTAAATATTTTTCGAAGCCAATATGGATAAAACACTCAAAAGACAATCCTAGATAATGGTATTTGCCAACTTTATGAGTAAATATTTATCCAGAATCACTCATTCGTTACGCGTGATCTCTTGCGCCGCAGTTAAATGCACGAGATTCCAGCGTCAGAGGTTGTGCCTCAGAAGTTCCTAACACTTGGAACAATTTTGTTTGAAACGTTGCCTAAAACTATTGTCTAGGATTGTTTTTGTTTAATTTTCGCAAATTGGCTTCAAGAAACCTACAGTTATAAATTAACCTTTTTATCGTTGAATTATGTACCAAAGCCCTCTTAACAGCCCTATACAGCTGGCGTAAGAACAGCGGTGTAGCGTGTTAGGTGTAAGTTTGTTTTTCATAAATACTACTAAACGTGTGTTCGATATCTTCATCTACGAAAAGAAAACACATTTCAAACCATGCTTCTCTATTTTTCTTTTCTATATGTCGTGTTTAGAAGCATAGTTTCGGGACACCTCAAAATGGCTAAAAACGGCTTTTTTCAGGCGGTTCTCGCGTAAAAATACTAACCGGAATCGTAAAATAAAAAGAGAGAAGCACGCACTGGACTTTACTACGACTGAAAAAAAAAAAAAAAAAAGGGTATAGTTGCAGATACCATACTTCTGTTAATTAGGGACAACAAAACAGTTTGGTTGTTGGTACTACTCTGGACAGTTCCTTCAACAATCTGTTTTGTAGAAGTTACCATCTGGTTTGTAAAAGCAACAAGGCTCTTTGTTTCTTCTACAAAACAGAATGTTGAAGGAACTGTCCACAGTAATACCAACAACCAAACTGTTTTGTTGTCCCTATTTTAACACAAGTATGGTACCTGCAACCATACTCTTTTTTCAGCGCAAGCACCGCTGACCATCTAGCAGAGCTACACTTGTGCACATAAGGCATTGAAACCAAATGATGCAAAAATATTTCCACCACAAAATCGTGGCCACAGTTAT
>PNEQ01028040.1:42177-73983 GCA_003012365.1 Medauroidea extradentata
GTGTGGAGGTTAAACCCGCAAATCACAGACGTGATGTGTGACAGTTATCCGTGTACTGATTGGCACAGTCAAATGAATAACGACTCTGCACAAAAACACTCTGTCAATAGCCATGAAGTTGAACTGCAGGTGTGCACGTAAGACACTGAAACAAAGTGGGGCAAAAATCTTTTCGCGAAAACTACCGGGCCCTAGTTATCAGTCAGCCAACTCGGCGGAGTTGTAATTAACCGTCTCTCGACGGCGCTGCTTGCAAACGACCAAGGCCCTTTCTAGAACACTTGATTGCTTTGCTTCGCCTACAATTCCTTCCCGCCAACCCACTAGCACAGCCACTCTCTTCTTACATTCTCTCCCTCTCTCAGTTTGTTCCAAATTACTACATGCAGTAGGGAAAAAACAACACGGCAAAAAAGTTTCGCCTCGGATATACGTCAAAACAATAAGCGTGGAGTGTTTCATTTGCAGCGGCGACCCTAGTCTGGTTTGCGAGAGCGAATTCGCCGCTGTTTCAACTTTGGAATTGGCTGCCAGAACATGCGGCTATGTGGACGGATAAAAAAATTTAAATGATTTCCCGAGAATGGATGAAGTAATTAAAAAAACTAAACAAGCAATGTGCCTGCACGGGTTATAATACAGGGTGTTGTGAGAAGCGAAATTAAAAATGTCTGGTAATAAATCTGGAGTTTGGCAGACGTACATATTTCTGTAAGTTTACATACAGTAAAAAAGAACAGTGGTAGCCGTTATTGGGTAAAATATAACATAAAGAATTGTTCCACGTTTAACTGTTGACTGCACAGTAATTAAATTGCGCTAACCGCAAAACACTGGCCTATCCAAATGCAGTGGAATAGTTTTGATAAATAGAAAACCTTGTTGAGTGACATGATATTATTTTTGTCACTAGATTAAGCCTGATTACAATAGACTGGAGATAATTTTAACACTGTATCATGTCAATTTTAAGGTAGGACCTTGTATCTTAACGCCTGTTTGCAAACAAGCTTGTGTTTAGTAATAATTAGCCTACATTACTGTAAGATTGTCGAAAATTTATTTGCGGCCGATGTTCCGGCACCAAAAAATTTGTTCCAGCATATATTTTTGTATCTCTGCTTCTTAAGAGTACTGTTTGACGCGCAGGAACAGTTGAGCGATAAGAGTCATAGTACCACGCTCGACGATAGGCACGTGGTCTATATTCGCAGCGCTAAACTGACGTGCAGTGTTTTCCTAGAACTCTTTTTCCTATGGGACTTTAAGCCGTCACCCTATAATTTTCTTTTTGCATATTATGAAGCAAAGACCAATGCACGCCCCTCATTTTGCAATTTACGGATTCAGGTCGTATTTTCAGAGTTACAGCAGTCTAAACAAATCCGTTTTCAGCCATTTCCAGAAGCCCAAAAATCATGTTACCAACAAGCATACTGAATTTTCAAAACGTGGCATCTGTAGTTTCAAGTGGGTGTTCTTTTCATAGATAACAACAATAAGAATAAGTTCGGCGGTTTCCGGTAAAAAAGTATTCGCTTGACACACCACAACACTGTCCAACGGCTAAGTACACAGTCCTCTTAATATAACTAATCCTTCTAATACTAAATAACATATTAAGTTTCAAAGTTTAATTTGTGAAACATTCAGAACCCCCTCCACCCCCCAAAAAAAAAGTTAATTTCCGGGTAGCCTTGACCCATCAAAACTAAGCTGTTGAGGTGTAGTAACCCGAGGCCGAGCAGCCCAGACCATCACCAGCATCGCACCGAGACATGCAAGAGCTGGAGGGATCCATCATGTTGCCTAACCTGGAGTGAATGCAAGACCCTTCCTTGCCTTGGCCACGACGAGGACGATCATTTCAGCTGCGGGGGAGGTGGTTACCCGTTCAACCACGTACACGGAGAGTTAAGACGTCGTCACGAATCTTCCCTGTACGAGAGTTGTTGCCTTGTGCAAGTGCAAGAAAGAGAGATGGACGCCAAGGCCACAACCTTTCGACGGATCATTTCGCTTTTGTGGGAAAAGTGTGCGAGCAGACACGGTTCCCAAAAAACCATACCCGTCTTTAATCTCCGCCCCTCCCCCACAATGCGTCTTATCAACGAGGCAGCTACTGATGAAATGTATCTAAGTATGCTAAGTAACTAAATACACGACTCGCAATGTTAATTTTTAAAATAGTTATTAAGAATTACGAATGCAAAGTATTTCACTACCGTTCTTTAAGTTTTCACGAATTTCCGAGTGAGAAGCTAGTTCACTTACGACTGTGCCTAACTTTTCGTGATTAGCAGCGATGTGGCTTAAGGTCTTGTTACGGAGTTTTGCAGTTATTTCGAAAATATATTTTTTTTTTGCTACCTACTACCTAATACTCATATCAAAATTTTGCTGCACAGTTTTGACATTTATATGTTATAATTTGTTGTAGAATTTTTTTGTAGAATTATACTGAACGGTTTTTTAGTTTTCATTACCCAAAGTACCACGTTTTTCGTCGTGAAAATAAGCAAAAATGAAGAAATTATTTTTTTGCTGGCGAATGGTAAATTATTTTAAAAAACGCGTGCACAGTATTGTGCATCGTGTGATTGCACATTGACTCAAATTTTTTCAAAACTTTTGGTTAAAAAAGATTTGAGTTATTGGCACCAGTCTGAAAAAAACTCGGGAACAAGCCCTTAAAGTATGGACAGTGAAACAGCCACCTACTGGCAAGGTACAAAGAAAGTAATAGTTATTATGTATTTACGAACTCTAGTTAAAATTTTTGCGAAAAAATATCACAGTATTCAGTTCAAAATTAAATTTGCCGAACTTGTGCGGTTGACGACTACAATCAAGTACCAAATAAGGATATAATTCGTGGAACAACCACGTGCTAGCCGCTATCGTGACTAGAAGCCAATATATAGAGGCACGAATATTTCGCGGATTTATCTAACAGCAGCATAGTCTTGTCAGTCTCATACACACACTAGCCACAGTCAATTACCCATTGGCAGAGACAAGCAAAATTCGCGTTATTTTCTGACAGCTGACTAGACTCCAAGTGACTATTCTGGCTCGTTCGACGTCTCCCGCTGGCCGATATTGTCGTGACTTATAAAGACTGTAAAGACGTAACACACGTAAATGACAGCACATAAAAGTTCGTGGCCAACTTAATCGCAGATTATGCTGTGTTATGTATATCAGTGGCGGCTTGTGGGTTGTTGCCAGGTGGGGCTGCAGATAGTCGGAACTCTACACTCTTGATGAACGCGCCGTAGACCAACGAGCATGAAATATTTGCCGGCTACTAGATGTTTTGTGACCACTCAGTAGTGAGGGGCACCTGCACATCGGCGTCGCGCCGTAGACCAACGACCATGAAAGACTTGCCGGCTACTAGATCTGTTGTGACCACTCAGTAGTAAGGGGCACCTGCATATCAGCGTGTCAGTGGCTGTAGAGTCAACCAGCGCACAACCCTGTACAGCTCTTGCCAACTGCAGCCCTACCTGGCAACAACTCACGAGCCGCCACTGTGTATAGGAAAGTGAAGTTTAATCTGCTACCAATTGATAACGCGAATTTTGCATGTCTCTACTCACTGGTTTCAAATAGTAAAATCGAGTAACGCGTGATAGCCTCACGAATCTGGACGGGAATTTTTTGGTGAAAGATTTTCGCCCCACTTTGTTTCAGTGCCTTACGTGCACACCTGCAGCTCAACCTCAAGGTTATTGACAGAGTGTATTTGTGCAGAGTCGATATTCATTAGACTGTGCCAATCAGTACATGGATAACTGCGACACATCACGTCTGTGATTTGCGGGTAGAGCCCAAATATGTTGAGAGTTAAAAACAGCCAATCACTGACCATCATGAAGCAGAAATGCAGGTGTGCACGCGAGGCATTGAAACAAAATGTTGCATAATTATTTTCACCAAAAATTCATTGCCTCTAGCAATAACTTCTTGATCTTACTTATTAAGGCCACGACTGGCAGTATTATAGTTTTTTTTAAACATATTTGTTATAAAGCAACATCATTGTCATATCAAAGGACCCCTACATAGAATTGTTACAAATACATCACAATTTGTACTAAATTTTTAATGTTATTATGTAATTAATTAAAAAAAAATTCCTTCTGCCATACACGAAGAAATATCCCAGCTACATACAACATTAATCTCTACGTAAAAAAGAGGTAACTTGCTGACTGATATCAAACTGCAGCCCAAATCGCTGGCAGCAATAAGTTTCATAGTTTTTTAGATTTCAGCACCCTAAATATCACCTCTTTGGGTTTTGAAAATAAGCCAAATTAAATCAACCTAAACTTTGCGAACAAACTTTTTTTTTTTTTTAAACGCCTAGTATATGAATGGTGCATTGTTTGGGGCTGCTTTCAGCCATGAATTTTTTTCAAAGCAATCCGTTAAAATTTTCGAGTTTCTTGCACCACCGTAAAAAAAAATACCTAGCATGGCCATAATTACTGGCTTGCACTCGTCAAAGGTGTGTTAAAACAGCTGTCATCCAATCGAACAAGTGACAGCCACGTATACATTCTTGGCGTTCAACCTGATCTTGTAAGAATCCGCAAAAGTTAGGTAAATGTTTCTTTTCGTTTCGCTCGCCGGGTAATGACTGCTGTAACAAGGCCTGCACGGAGTCGGGACCTGGTAGACGTCACGACCAGGGACTCAAAAGAAGCGTGCATCCGCTGATGCATCGTCGACGTCTGCGAGAATGTGCCGGTGAAGGGCAGAAACTGCGGGGGAAGTGAGAGGGGGGAACCACCCCCTCCCCAAACAAAAGCTCTTCGGCGGGATCGCAGTGCTCGGCTGGTCCCACGGTGACCTGCCGCGGGCCCGACGTTCCCATGTCCGGGTCTTCATCCCCGGCAATTTGGACGACCGCCGGCGTTGGCCGTGCTAGTTGGGGGAGGGGAGGGGGTAGCTTGACCCCTTCTCGGGCCGTGGGAAACGTGACCTCGCATCGCATGCCCCGGGGCAAGGTGAAGGCGGGACAAGGAGGGGGTACACCCATCCCGCCCTGGCACTCCCACGCGGTGTGGTCCATCGCACGCGCGGCGCCTTCGGGATGATCTCACACAGCATCCCATCACGTCACCTCTCGCCGCGTTCACTCGTGTACACCTCTTACCTCCCCTAACCCGCCACATCCCCTTCCGCCGTCACACCTAGTACATCCACATCAGGTGTAACTAGAGCAGACTAGAAGTATCTTATACTGTAACCTGCTGGAGTTGTATATAGTCTGTCTCATGCAAGAATTCCATTTGTCGACTGTCGTGTAGGCGTCCTTTTTATAGTCCAGTCACGATAAAGTCAGCACTTCGGCATTCTTATTTAGACGTATTTTCAATCTATTTGCGTATTTCTACCGAATGTAAATATAAACATTATCACGTATATTGGTTTTAAAGTCTGGTGTTTCTATTTACACGCGACGGAAATATACAAACCAACAGAAATCCAAGGATGAGAATCCAAGTGCTCAGTTTATCGTGAATCACCTATACATACGTTTCAATGGAAAAGGCAATGTGTTCCTCTACCACAGGTGATTTCTATACAAACAAAGTAAGCTGAATTTTAAGCTGTGCAGTATTTCAAAATGAAAAGCATTTTCCTGTAGAATTGTGTGCACATTAGCAGTCTTCAGAGCCGTCAACAACCAATAAATCTTACGTATGACATATATTGCACAACTGGAGCCATTGTTTTTCATGGAAACGGCTTACAAAATATAAGCCAACACAACTGTGAAAAAAATGGAATTCTTACATCGCACAGATTATAGGTCGTTACTGGTAGTTTCCGCGAAAGGATTCTTGCATCAACTCGCTGTGGCATGAGGTGGGTGTGTTGCAAGGTTAGCTGAACTTTGTGACGTTTGTACAAATTCACGAGTTGCCTATCTGTAGAGGCGAGGAACGAGTGTACTGCCACTTCTAATAGGCAATTCTGGAATTTGTACAGACGTCACGAAATACAGCTTACCTTGCAACACACCTGCCCCCATGCTACAGTCAACTTGTTTAACGGCGTTCAATAGGGGGGAAAATTATAATTTTACTTTTGTATAAAATAGGGTTAGATTCGTAGACATTATTTGAGAGTACATTTTCCTATTACGAAAATAATTTAGCTCAGCCAGTTTTTCCATAATGTCAGTTCAAAGTCAAAATTTGCATATTTTTACTTCATGCAAAACTTGAAAACCAGTAAACATAATTAAATGAAAAAAAAATCACTTCAAAACTACATGCCACGGTTTACAGCTTGAAGCATATAGAAACCCTTTACATAAATATTTTGTATTATAAAAAAATTATAAGAGAAATAAAAAATTAGCAAAATTAAAAAAAAATTTAATTAGAAAATAATTTGCAGCTCTGCTCTCTCTCTCTCTCTCTCTCTCTCTCTCTCTCTCTCTCTCTCTCTCTCTCTCTCTCTCTCTCTCTCTCTCTCTCTCTCTCGGCGTTTTGGTATCGGGCGGTAGTGAGCTTTACGTCTCGTCGACAGCGAGGTCATCAGAGACGGTGACACAGAACTTGGTACAATGACAGGAATAGGGAGTGAAGTCAACCTTGGCCTTTGTTAAGGAACCATCACAGCATTCGCTTGTAGCAATTTTGGGAAACCAGGGAAAACCGAAATCATGATTTCCGGAGCTGGGGACCGAACCCGGGCCCCCCAAATGAGAGTCTGACGTGTAACTGTTGCGCAAGCTCGCTCGGCCCCAGCGTTTTGGGTTCCACACGCAAACGTTACCTGACTGACTCAGTCGAATGAGTGACGTCTTTGTACAATAATACATGCATGCCAGTAACCATGAAGTAGAGCTGCAGATGTGGTCGTGGTCGTGTTCCAAGGCATGCAATATAAGCTCCGACTATACACTTCGAGCACGTGGACTCAATGTGCCTACCTTTCATATGACAACAAACATGTGCTGTGTAGACCGAGGTGTATTACTGGACAATACATTCCTTGCCTCTTGTACACCGAGACTGTACGTACCTCTACCAGTCTAATGGGTCCACACACGACCCAGTGTTGTGTATAGGCACTGCTTAGCACCACATGCCTTGGAACACGACCACGATACGCCACTGTCGAAGTTATTGAAAACAGCTGGTGCCAAACTCTTTTCGCGAATAATCAGGTGTCGCTACCAGGCTGGAAGAAATGTTACGCTCCTTACAAGCAGATTATATGAATGTCAGGATAAGTACGGCGAAGTTATGTAGGATGGTTAGAGACGGTGGAAAATCGCGAGAATGTTTTCTGCCAGCGTAATCTGCAAATCAGCGTAGCGTCCTACGTCATGTACTATTGGTCGGCGGTTATGTTACACGGTCTAGCTGTTTACAGACGAATCACAGACGTCCAGTAGTAGCGCACAAGAATTACCACTGACCCAGTCAAATAGGGACTCGCCAGTAACGAAATAAAAGCGTCGGAAATGAATACATTCCATTGAAGCCTAGCAAACAGTCAACTTTTCCCGCGATAAATCACCTTCTCTAAGGATGGTATTATCTTCCATTCACGGTTATATCCGCAACCTCCACGTTTGGCATCAGCTCTGGGGATGGCGTTTTTTACTATCAGAAGGTTATGTTTGTCGGACGGTCGGCTCTGTATTGCCTCTCATTTGCAGCGGACAAAACTTACACATTCTTACATATAAGTCGCATTATGAATAAATGTATGACTCTCAGCTTAGCCATTGCCAGATAAATCACAAACCTTGGGTGTTAAGAGTACTCGGATTCTCGTGGGGGAAGGATAGTGCAATACGAAAATAAAGATTTTACAACAAAGAAAAGTAAACAACAGGCGTAAGCACCACGGATGGAACCGAGTGATAAGATGCAACGTTAACGCGAGAGGGCCCGGTTTCGATCCCCGGCTCCGGCAACTCTGATTTTGGTTTCCATGGTTTCCAGAAATCGCTCCAGGCTATTCCTAGGATCGTTCCTTAACAAAGGCCATGGCCGACTCCTCTGTCATTGTACCATGTTGTGTGTCGTCTCTGATGACCCCGCTGGCGACGTGACATAAAGCCCACTTATCTTACCTTACCATGGATGAAAAAATTAAACCGGTTAAAATCCTTCTTTGCTAAGCAAGCTACCGTCTCTACAGATATTGAAAACCGGTTATGAAAAAACTCCTTTTACTTACGCCTGTCACTTCAGCTTGATCCCTCGTACAAGACTCTACAGATAACATACAGTCGCTACAGTAGATTATACGACATAGGCGTAGCATAATTAAACATTCTGGAGGAAGGGAAGCACAATTTAAAGTGTTTTGAATAGGGACGATGGCTACGGACTGGAAAATTTCGCAAATTCAATGGCCTGTAGGCTATAATTAGAGATGATGGTATATCGCGAAAATGTTTTGTGTCAAGATAGCCTTGAAAACACTGACACAACGTAGCTGTCTGCAGATCAATACCAGGCATCCAATATTACAATATCAGGATTCTTATTGGCTCAGTCAAATAGGGCAACAGCTCCACGTACAAGCTAAAGCCAGTAATCTTCTGGTAAGCTGGACGTGTATTGAAATCCATCAAACAGTCAACTTTTCCCGCGATAAACCATCATCTCTAACTATAATCCATTACACTATGCATACCAAACCTCGTATATTCGTTCATTGTCTACTATTCCACTGAGTAGCAGCTAGTTGACTAATAGTAGGGGCTTGAGTATGGATAGTACAATGGATTCTAGCCTACAGGTATAATTGAATTTGCGAAATTTTCCAGTCCCTACGCATTTTATTTTCAGCAAAATACGGGTCGGGGTCACCACTCCACACAATAACTAATATTTATTTCTATGTCAAAGAGTGCAACGTTCAAATATATAATTTTATAGGTAATATTATCGACAATAATTTTGAAGTGCTCTCTTCCCCACCTCGCGAGATTACGCCTATATCTCGAAAACAAATTCACTACGCATATGTTTGTAATGGAGTGTACAACGGGTTGTAAGGTTTTGATAGGCTATATGGTGACTTGTGTATAGGTTGTTCACGGTAAAGTGAGTACTTTTGAAGACCACCTTGTCTGGAAGAAAATTGTCAAGTGTTTTTTATTGCTGCATCAGACGTCAACTTCTGAGTGTGACACAACATATACAAACACAATAAGCTTAGCATGTTATGCTTATATTAACAAGTGACAGATAAATACAAATAGCCTGATAGGAAAAATACATTAAATTAAATGTCGTCAGAACTCACTTCATCGCAAATCACTTGTAGCTAATAGTTCTAACCTGTAAATGCAGCAGGCTGCAATATGAAAAATAATTCCCTACTATATTCGAGGCTGGGCATAACTCGGTAGCATTGTGTTGGTTTAGTTTGCTGACCACTGTCGAAGCACCATTGTTGGCGGGTATCATTCATACAATATTCGGTAAATTACTATGTTATCTAGTAATAAATAAAACAACGTAAAAAAAACTGTGCTGCTATAGCCGCATTGAAAAGTAACTTGCCAAACTAGCAACGCCAGCTTCCTAGGTTTAACTTCAAGGTCTTGTTTATCCTGTTTCCGTGATATTTAATTTTTACACCTAAACGAGAGCTGTTATAAGCCGTTCACGATAAAATGAGCACTGCAAAAAGTTTTCTTTCGGGCGTTTTGCAGCAATCTTTACAATTTGTAATATTATTAAAACTTCCACGTAACTAAAAACCAGTGTAAAAGTTTCAACACACTCAAAAGTTAACATATATTGGCCCAATATAAGATATTTTTGATTAATTACAAGTTCTGCTGTGTGCTCAGTTTAAAGTGAACAGCATATATAAAAAATGTGTAGAGTAGTTTTTTAAAAATAGTTTATACCACGTCGACTAGTCTTTTAAACTCAGCAAATTACTATGGATTTAGCTGTGCAATTAACGAAATTTCCGTTGGTTGATTTTTCAGTCACATGAAAAAATTAGTAACTAAAAAAAAAAACTGGCTAACATATTTGTCGTGTCTGTATTCATTTAAACTTAAAACTAATAATAATAAGTTTCACAAATATAGCAGAAACAGGGCGTAGCGCTGAGCTTGAAGCTGGCGACGGGCGTCGCGTCGTGACAATGCACACGCATCTGACGTTGTAACTGGCGACGCGTACAAGAAGTAGGCAGCCGTCACTAGAATTACGAAAATAATCGAAAATAATGTCGAAGAGAACCTGCTATCTTCGTCTGTGTTGTTTTCCTTGTGCTGTCTCGCCTACAATCTTTTCTGTCGCTGTGTTCATTTGTGCTGTCCTCGTCCTTTTCTGTCCATCGTCGTCGTCCTGTCCATATACATTGTTCTGTCTGTTTTTTGTTATAGGCAGTTCGGAATAAAGTGAGCACTCGAAAAAGCCCTGCTAAAGATCTATTTCCAGCCAATTCGTATCTTTCCGCGTGTAACGACTAACGACGGGAAAAGTCTAACCTCCTGGGACACGTCACTTTATGTTTGCGCGTGTAAGATAAATTGTTCAGTCGAAAGGTACACACATAGTTTGATAAAAAAATAAGTTTATTACTTATATAAAATACAATTATATCGCTGTCGGTTGATTTTGTTTCAGTATTGTTGTATTTAAATACGAATAAACACGGAACTATGTTGTGTTATTTCCTTGCCAACCATACAAGCAGTAAAGTGACTATCGGTAATGTTGAATTATATGTAGTAACAGCTAGTGGTATTTTTCAAATGTTAAATATTTAGTGTTCACTTTATTCCGAACGACCTATAGTCTCTATTGTCATATACTGACTATATTCCTATTCTGGAATTTTTATGTGTGTGTGTTGACAACGACCACATCTGGTCTCATTTAATTATTTTTTTCGTAATGTTGTTGCATTTTTTATTGTATTTTTATGTTTTGTGGGGTTATCTGCGACTTGGCAACATTCGCAAGCAATGGCGTATATCCATGAATACTCATCTTGAAAATAATCTATGTTCGTGGGATAAAATGTTATATTACCATAGAAGTCAACACTGACAGGCTGTCAAACTTCCGTTACATTCTTTCATGTTTAGTTGTATTAGATTTCCCGCGTGAAGATAGAGGGCAGTACGTGTCGCTCTCACCAACGTCGAGCGTCAGGTGCATGGCTGTGTTATCACCACGCGTTCGAGGCTTAGAAGCGCGGAAGCGATAAGGACGACACAGTGCACGCATCACGCCTCATCCTAGCCTCTAGGCGCGTCACTGAACTGGCGTGCAGTCTTCTCCCAGACAACTACCTTCTATGAGACATTTAGTGCTAACGTATCGTTGTATGACATATTATAAAAATAAACGTGTATTATACACACATATACTTCTTAAAACAATCTCCGCCAAGCATTTCCTACCTATAATGGACCGCAAAATCCCACTACTTTCGCCCACCAGAAAGTATGCTTTAAGGCGGTCGCCTACTGGCCGTGTGTTTGTGTGAGTGAGACACGACGCCAAGGGCGATGTTGACCGGCTCATCTGGTGCAATATCGCCTCTACCGCAAGACACTGTAACGGCGTGCAGTGGTATCGTAGATCACTTGCCTGACTGACACTTTCAGTGGCGACCACACCTTTTTATTGGTGAACATTTTTAAGCAAAGTTCATTGCATGCTCCTAGAGTAGTATTACACAAATCCTACGAGTAGTTTTTCAGATATAACAAATTGAAAAACCTGTTTTCAGCCATTTTGAAGAGTTCCGAGATGATATTTATAATCGACGTAATACTGTGAAATGACTCTTCAGGCATCGTTCGCAGTGTATTTTCTTTTCGTACATAGACACGTTGGGCATACGTGGAATAGTTTCTTTAAAAAAACGTATTTTCGAACACAGTGCAACGCACTTGATGCGCAGGTAGGCGAGGCCCTTAAGGGCTCGCTCTTAAGTTTTGCAGTGGTTTCGAAAATATTTTTTTTAACGCAAATTAATACATGTATCGAAAATTCATTCCTGCAGTTTTAACACATATCTCATCGCGTGTATCTGAATATTTCTGTTGTAATACACCAAATTATTTTTTAGATTTTCTGGCCCTGAAATAGCACATCTTTTGTTGTCAAATTAAGCCAAAATGAAACAAAATAATTCTTTGCAAGCAGACGGTACATTAATAAAAAAAAAAAAAAAACATTCTGGCAAAATCGTGTATCGTATGACTGTACACAGCCTAAATTTTTTTCAAAGTATTTGCTTAAAAAATATTTGAGTTATTTGTAATTGTTTGAAATAAATGTAAGATCATAGCCTTAATGAGTACTCATGAACATGAAGTTCGCATACGCATGTGTGACAATCTTTGAATGCTGTTCCTAGGCAAGTTTTAGGCCCGAACGCCAACACGCCCTCCTTCCAACGGCATTGAAACTGTACTCGGACGAGTGAATGAATGCACGGCACATATCCTCTTCTTTCTCTTGATGACTTTGTGTCTGTGCTAGCATAATTACTCAGCACGGCTTTCTGCCAGTATTCCATTTAAAACTTGCCCTCCTCGCCAATCAGTGTTCGCCCAGACCCAGTTTTAATCAGGCCCTTACCCAGCCGGTACCTTATGAGTCATCGGAACCTAATCTTTCTATCACGTTTACTGCCTTTTACTCCTGGTCCAGTTGTCTTAGCCACTGATCGAAATCTTCGAGTCGTTTCCCAATCTTTGTTGCAAAGCTGTTCCACTTCTCAAAAATTTTTTATGTTTGCCTGCATAGCTTTCAGGTCTACATTAACTATCCCGTAGTCTTGTAGTTGTGCCTTGAATTCCTCTCTGATGACTTCGGTCTTTGGACATTCCAATACTACGTGCTCCATCGTGTCGTCTGTCCCACAAACATCACACAAAGGTGAATCCACCAATTTCATGCTGTACAACTTAGTCTTGAAGTTTCCATGTCCTGTCATGAGTTGTGCACTGTAGTGGTTTATTGTTATTTAGTTTCGCTTCATTCTGTCTTCCACTTCAGGAAAAAGCTCGAATGTAATTCTCCCCTTTTCTGAAGTTTCCCAGGTTGACTGCCACCTTAGCAAGGTGATTGATACCTAATATCTATTGATGATGTCGTCCTTCTTTGCCATCGGCGTTGTTCGGCCAATAATCCTCTTTCTCTGGCCAGCAGATGCACAGGTAACACTCCAGCCAGGACTGGCAACGCATCATTCGATGTTGAGGCATACGCCTTTGTGATACTTAACTGTGCCGACCTCTGAGTACTGATGAGCTTCCTTCTCGCTGCCAGCAACTCTGCTATGTGATACCATATGACTGAGCCATAGGTGATAACGCCCTCAAAGACACTGTGATAGATTGTCTTTAATGTCCTGAAGTTTAAGCCCCATCCTGTAGTTCCAATGGATCTTAGCCGACTCAAAGTCACATCAGCTTTCTTACTGGCATATTCAATTTGCAGCAGGAAGCTCATCTTATCCAGGATGACTCCCAAGTACTTGTGCTGGGATACATGTTGGACAGGACCTCCTGCAAATTGCACCAATGAAGACTCTTGAAGTTTGCCTTTTAGTAGCATACACTTGGTCTTCTACGTAGAAAAGGTTAGTTTCACTTTGCTTGCCCAGTCTTCAACTCGGGGTGGAATCTCTGCCGTTTTTCTGTGTAATGTTGCTCTGGACCCACCTGAGACGAGTATGAGCCCATCGTCTGTATATCCCAGTACAGTGCAACCATCTGGCATTTCAAGATCTGGTAAGACATCAAATAAAATGTTCCAAAGTATTGGGCCAAGTATTGATCCTTGAGGGCATCCCTTTGTAAGAAGTTTTTCCACATCATTGTTTCTTAAGCTGTACCTGCTTCTTCTTCATTTGAAGAAATCGAGAATCACTGCATATAAATGTTCTTAGGGCAACCTTTGGCTTCAAGTTGATACATAACTTCCGGCCATCGAGCACTGTCAAATGCTCCTGCAATGTCGAGGAATACAGCCATAATGCATTTGACATTGCAGGTGCCAACATATTCCTTTACATCATGGAGTGCTGATTCCGTACCAAGGCCTTTACGAAATCCATACTGCCTTTTATTTAAGGCACTGTTTGCTTCTAATGCTGTAATCAGCCTCCTGTTCAAACGTTTTTCAAATGCTTTGCCAAGGACTGGTAACAGTCTCAGTGGCCGGTAAGATTTGGCCTTATGTAGGATTCTCACAATGCCCTTTTTCCATATCCTGGGGAACGTGCCAGCCTGGAGTAAGCTGTTCCTGCGCAGGCATTACTTAGGTACTTTGAACGGTATTCGAATAATCATGTAACTGTCGTAGCTCAGCACACTGTTCTTCGGACTGGTTAGGCGGCCACCTTAAGTCTCGACTTCAGTCACATTATTTTTTCCGTGTTTTTTTTTTTTTTTTTTTTAATTCTGATAAGACAAACGTGAAGTTTATGTTTGTAACACGAAATCTATTTTCCTTGCATCCCAGTTGAACATTTTTAACGTATATTTATGGCACAATCTGTCCTGTCATATTTTGTTATATTCTTAATTTGCTGAATAAACATTAAAATTTCAACTACGATGTATATACTACAGCGCAAGGTAAATAGAATTCACATTATTATAATCGTCAATTTTAAATTTTTCTTCTCGGAATTTCAATAAAACGAAAAATAAAATAATCCAATACACCTAGCTTCGAGCTGGGCTTATCGGCGACGGCGCCAGGGGCAGGTATTTCCAAGGCGCCTATCCCAGCTACCGCGACGTGGAAGATGCTGGCGGCCTCCGCGGATGAAGGTGGGGTCAAAGGTCGAGTTGTTGCCCTCTATCGCCGCGGGAGGAGACAGGCTCGTCGCCGGCCACCGCGCCAACGAACCGTCGGCCGTCGTTTCCCAACCGGTCACTCCGCGGTGGCCGGCGGGCATACGTGGCCATACGTCACATGCGCTACGTATATGTGTGTACGCGTGTTGAAACTCCGGCTCTTACCCCGAGGTCACAGTGACCGCTCGACGGCGCCACGGACACTCCCGAGGAACACGACGTAGCCGACCCACGACGTGCTCGTAAGTGTGTGAGGGAGGAGGGCTTCAGCTTGTTGGGTCATGGCCTCTCTGCCCCTCAACGTAACCCCCCCCCCCTTTTTCCTTCCTAAGTTGCGCCGGCGGAAACTGTTATAGCCTATGACTAGAGACCCTTATTTTTCGCAAAAATAATTTTGCCTCACTTTGTTTCAGAGCCTTACGTACACAACTGCAATTTTGCTTCATGGTTATTGGCAGCATGTCTATTTGAAGAGCCGTATCTCATTTGACTGAGCCAATTAAAATAACGTTCCTGCAACAACACGCGTCTGTAATCTTCCGGTAGGATCCCAAGGCTCGCGAGAGTTAAAATATCCAATCACTGACCACGAAGCAGAAATGCAGATGTGTACGAAAGGCACGGAAACAAAGTGAGGCAAAATTCTTTTCGCGAAAAACAAGGGTCCCTAACTATGACCTTTGAAAGAACTGTGCAATGAGAGTGCATGGCTGCATTTAGTTTCTTGGACATATTCCACTGCGATATAGATGACTGTCAAAGGAAACTAAAGATAAGAAAATATATAAACAAGCAGGGTATGATTTAGTCAACAGGATACGTGCACAACATAAAATTCCATAAATGGAATCGTGTCAAATAAAAACATTGACAAACAGATATGAAATAAATTAAAAAAATAAAAAACAAAAATCAAAAGAAAAACCCAAGGTAGGCAGATAACCCAGGCATTGAGGTTGGAGGTCTGCTTCGGCAAAGGGACAAATAGATAAAACGTATGACCCACAAAATAAAAATACTACCAACAATATAGACTGGCCCACGAACATGTGCAATGTTTTCACAGCTGGTAAAAGCCAATACAAAAATTAATTCAAACATGTTAGTAGAGGCCTGCGAAATTCGCGTTACCATTTGGTGGGGGCGACTGAACTATTGGCCCTTGGAAGAGCAATAGTTAGGCACACAGGAAAATCGCGAAAATGTTTAAAATAGTTTCCAATAAACTGTATTATATTAACCGTAACACGTGTGAACAGTTTTGGGACAAATCACACACGCTGTGTGTCCAAGCTGTACTGTTCTAACTGGGTTTGTTGAAGAGAGAAAGATTGCTACAAATAAACGATAGCCAATGTTGATACAAAACATTCAGTGTTATATACATCACGTTGGAGCCTAGCAAACAGTCAACTATTCCCGCGATTTTCCAGTGTCTCTAGCAATAGTTTTTCAAATATGCTCTTACCACTGTCACAAAAATTCTTGAAGGGTTGTCCTAAAAAAAAATAACAATTCAGTCCTCCCTTTCTCTAATCAATGTAATCTAAAACTGCCTAGCCTAATTAATTTGAATGGCTGCCCTTCCATGGGAGATTTTCAGGATTATAACATAACGGAACATTCTCAGATACTGGGAATGCTGCCTCACCAGTCGTTTTTCAAATACGCCATGGGCAGAAAAATCCTGGAGGGCAGCCCTTCAAAGACGCAACAATTCAGCTCTCCCATAAATTTCTGCGCGGGTTTCCCTCGTTTCTTCATCCATCCTCTATAACCGTTGGGATTAGTTAAGGTTAGTTAAAAAAAGCCAAAAATAAAATGGTGCATGCTGATCGAAGAACAGTTTTGTTATGATAGGAAATCATCATTAATACGTGGTGCTGCAACTCCTCGCAAAGAGAATTTTACTGGCCCGATTGGCCTTAACATGTTTGACAAGAAGGAGAAAGTATTTTTCTTTTAATAATTCAAGAGAAATTTCTTAAACGTTAGTTCAGTCCACGGTC
The DNA here is from genome assembly GCA_003012365.1 of Medauroidea extradentata. Classification (NCBI taxonomy): domain Eukaryota; kingdom Metazoa; phylum Arthropoda; class Insecta; order Phasmatodea; family Phasmatidae; genus Medauroidea; species Medauroidea extradentata. Next base: position 59,035 of record PNEQ01028040.1, read on the forward strand.
TAAGAGGAAGAGGTCTTGACACTGCGTATGCTCTCCAGCAAGAGAAAGTGACTCCCTTTTTTTTTTCGCCGAGCGCTAGTAGTAATTTAGTGGAAGATTTGCCTTGTTTACAACTGGCGGTGTTACAATTTTTACAATTATTTATATAAAATTATGTTAATATGGTACGCTGGTATAGTATATATATGTTTCATATCCATGAATGCGTTGGAATGTGAGTGGAACCGTTTATATAGGTCGCCTGAAAAAAAAATTATGTACTGTTGTTTTAGTAAACACATTCGAACAAAATATATTCTTTCCTGCCCTACAATATTTTTAAATAGTTGTAATGTGTGTCTACATGTAAAAGATTGAAAAATTAAATTTTATGGTTGAAAATGTGTTCCAGTACAAAATTGTATATACATGTTCTGGATTTTTAATTTTTTCTTCTATAATACAGGCAATTCCGATAGCGACTACATATTATAAGCTGTGAAATCTCACTAAGCCAAACATAAAACAAGACAAATCTTCCACTAGAAGACTTTCTTCTAGCGCTACAACTCAAAAGGAGTGACAATAGTCTGTTCACGATCAAGTAAGCACTTTTCAAAACCGACTCGTCTACAGTAATAATCAAAAAATATTTTTTTTTGTCTACTTACACGCTACGTTCTGAGCACGAGCAAATCTATACAGCCCTATCTAGCTGTCCCAACTTGTCTTTTCGTTTTCTTTGTTGATTGATTTATCGTGCTTAGTTCCTCAAACAATATAATATAATTATAGACAGTTTCGGATAAAGGGAGCACTCAAAACAGCTCTGCTAAATTCTATTTTCAGCCAATTCGTATCGTTCTGCGCATAACAGCTAACAGCGGGAAATATCTAACCTCTCTGTACACATGAGTTGATGTATGCGCGCTTAAGTTATATTGAGCAGTCCGTAGGAACCTATATAATTTGATAAATTTTTTATTAATTTTTATAACACAAATATGTCAAATTCAGTTGATTTTATTTCAATCTTGCTGCATTTAAATGAGAAAAATACAAAGAACTACGTTCGGAATTTCGCTGCCAACCGTACAGCAAGGTAACTATTCTTAATGTTGAATTATATAAAGAAACGCCTACTGATTTTTTTTCCAAAGGTTAAATCTTTAGTGCTCACTTTATCTCGAATGGCCTATAGCAATGCAGTGCCTGAAATATTCTTAAACCATGAACAGTATTTATTGTAAAAAAAATAACGTGACTCGATACAGGCTGTTCACCGTATATACACGAATGCACACAACAAAACTTCAGTTTATCACACACTCCCGTTGGAAAAAAAAAATCTTCAAAAAATTGTATGTGCCGTTTGGGAAAAACAAAACTTCAGTTTATTACACACTCCCGTTGGAAAAAAAAAAAAATCTTCAAAAAATTGCATGTGCAGTTTGGGAAAAACATTCAAAACCACTCACTTTACAGTGAATCGCTTATAGTTACATGAGCACGAGATCATAATTTCGAACGCGGGGTTTTAAAAGGTAACATCTTTTCGTAAAAAATGGTATTATTATTTATAAATTGGCGTGGCCATACTGTAACAAACACACTAGCAGGTCATAAATTGCTTCCGGCTACCGCATTATTTCCCTCTGGCGTCGGCAGCCCAGGCAACATCTTGCGTACGAAAACAGTGGAAACGAACACTATTTGTTTTTAATTAGCGTATTAACCAATTACGTACAGAAGGTAATAATAGCTGGGAGGAAACAATCAATATTCAAATAACTAATCCTATATTCCAATCACGACCAATTTCATGGCGCTTATATTTGAAGGCAGCGTGATACATGCATAAATTTTAAATACGTTCGTTAAAAATCACACGTTTCTTGTAGCCAATATGCAAAAAATTACACAAATCCTAGGCATAAGCTGTGGCCGCTTTGCTCTTAAGCTCTCTTTTTTGCATAAGAATATTTCAAAATACTGCTGTTTTGTGACGTTCAAAAATAATTAATTTTTACTCACGAACATATGTGGATTAATTCACACTAAAATAATGTTACGAATTCCAGAACATAATAGTATTTTACGTTTCTTTCTCCTATTTGTAGCTGCCCGTAATTTTTGTAGAGTACTTTTTGCTGGACACGGTTTGAAGTTCATTAGGTCAAATATGTGTTAACACCATTGTCAAATTTTCTGTAAATTAATTTCCTTATTTTATTTGATGAACATACAAATTGTAAAATTTTTACTACGACGTGCTATTAGAAAAAAAACTGTGTGATAAAACAATCACACGATAGTTTTCAAAGATGTTATCATTTCAGTTTATTTTCCAATTCAATAACGGTTTGTAAGACGGGCACTGAACTTAACCGGGCGAATAACAAGCTTGCAATGAAACAAGAAACTAATCTGGTATGGTATGAAACTGATTACTCACTGTGGCAGATGGTACCAGATATTTTTTTCTTATTTTAGACATAAATTGTGATTAAATCTTAGGAAATTTTGCCTAGCTCTCATAGTTTTTGCGTAATGAGACGTATACGTCAAAATTTTCACTTTACGATGCTATGTACGCCACTAAAACCAATTGACAAACCAAACAAAAAAAATAACAGTACATAACAATGTTGGTGGCTATGATTTGACATACATAAAAACAAAAAAAAATTAAATTTTTGTATTTAATAAAAAATGTTGAATTTTGAAATTAAAATTTATAATTTTTCAACAATTTTTTAAAATACAAAAATGTATATATATATTTTTTGTTTTTGTATATGTCAAATCACAGCCTACGTCATTGTTATACACTGTGAATTTTTTTTCGGTTTGGTATGTCAGTTGGTTTTAGTGGCGTACTTAATACCGTAAAGTGCAAATTTTGTCGTTTATGACTCATTACGCGAAAACTATGAGGGACACAGAAATGTTCTAAGAGGAAGATTTAGTTACAATTTATGCTTTAAAAAAGAAAAAATATCTGGTACAAATATATATATATATATATATATATAAATAAAAAAAAAAGACGTTGAAAACTGAGGTGAACCGTGCCCTTAATTCGCTGTTTGGAAATCTCAAAGTGGTATCAAGGGTGTTCGAGTGGAAAAAAAATTATCATTTAATGTTTGTATGAAACATTGCTAGTTTTGTGGACGTTACTGGAGAGTAGGACATATTTACCTTTCACAAAAAAAAAAAATTAGCTCAACCAGTTTTCCCATAATGGCATTTCAAAGTCAAAATTTGCATGTTTTTGCTCATACACCCCTCGAAAACCAATCAATATAATGAAACCAAATAATTCACAGTCAAAGTACATGTCACTGGCCAGGGCTTTACATATATAAAAAACAAATACAAAATATTTTTGCATTTAAAAAATTCCTAAAAGTAGCAAATACATTTTCAAATTCATAAATTTTTTAAAAATACAAAACATTGTTTGAATGGGTTGTATACTTAAAGTCCCAGCCCGGGACATGTACGTTCGGTGTGAATTATTTAGTTTCATTATGTTAATTAGTCTTCGGGAGGTGTATGAACTAGAAACATGCAAATTTTGACTTTGAAATGCCACTATCGGAAGACTGGCTGAGCTATTTTTTTTTGTAAGAGAATAATGTACTCCTAAGTTACGTCTACAAAACTAACACTGTTTATGCAAATATAAAGTTATAATTTTTCCCCACTGGAACATCCTCAACAGCAACGCCTGCCACGCGGGAAAAAAAGTTTATTTTTTTACGAAACCGTTCCACATGATTCAATTGTGACAATAAGAATACACAATTCGGACCAGCACGAAATGTCACTGTTACGACACCATGCTCATTAAGGAGGGGGGGGGGGAAGCTCTCTGCAAAATTTCAATTATTTTAATACTTTTTATGTTGGTACGATATATGGTTTGTTTTATAGACATATTTTGTTACTATTTTTTACAGTAATGAAACTTTTATAGCTTTCATGGTATTTGTACAGTAGCAGGTCAAAGCCCAAATTTGCATAAAACGGTTTTATACAAGAAAGAAACACCAACTGACTTACAGAAATGAAATAATTCAAATTGAAGAACAGTATAACCGACTACGTTAAGGAATGTACAAAATCGTATTAATTATATACCGTATTTACAAAAAATATTAAAATAAATGTAAAAACTTGCCAATTGACTGTAATGTTTAAAAAATACAAAACTTTTCAAAGCGGGTTTTTTTTGTACACACCCTGACGTAGCCCGTGTCACTGGTCTTCACTGTGAATTATTTAATTTCTGTAAGTCAGTCGGTTTTCGTTTCTTGTATAAAACCGTTTTATACAAATTTGGACTTTGATGCGCCAATACGCTAAAATTATGAAAGCTAGAGAAAAATACAATTACTGTAAAAATTTTGTCACTATCTATGCCTAAAAAACAAACCATACCTCGTACAAATATAAAAATTATTAAAACCATTAAAATTTTGCGTGAACTCCCCCCTTAAGAACACTTTTTCGAAGCCCTCCAAAATAATTAAAAACCGTTTTTCCAGACTGCCGTACATGAAAATGTCCAAACCGGATGGATGTGAAACTTACAATCGCGCAATTAACTTAGCTACATACTTCCCGCCGGTAAAATTGTGTAAGCCTAGTCACTGCTTGAGTAAAAACAGATCGGCGGAAATCTTGCACGGTAGTTCAGCGCTTGGCTCGTTGGGACGATGTGGTATTTGATACGCGGTTCAAGGTCACCCTTACAGCTCCGTCACTTCTGAGCAACGAGCTATATAGTAAACATAGAGGGGCGGAAACAGCAATCTCCAAGGCTCTGAGGTGAAGTCCAATTGAACGTGGTATTTTGACTCTAGATAAAATGGCGGACTCTTATATCCGGGCAAAATACGAGAGCGATTATGCTAATTTAAACATTATTACAGTATAATATATTACAATAATTATTGGCATTTTTTCCTGTGTTTAGCGGGAATATAGTGGAGCTATAAAGTAACGGATTTTATGTGAACATAATGATGGATTTTTAACATAATGTTGGCCACACTGCTGTTCGCCACGTTTTCTGGGGTCAAAATAGCCGTTCAATTGGGCTTCACTTTGGAAGCGTTTCCGCCCCTCTATGTTAACTATATAGCTCGTTGCTTCTGAGTTTCTAAGACGCAGGTAAGAGAGTTTTTTTAGCATGGTTGCCACACGTACGGCCGCCACCTTCTACAAGAGACTATGGCTGCAGCCAATAAAAAAATCTACTTTAACAGTGTACAGAGGAATATGTTGTGAAGTCTGCAGGTTGTTGAACCGGTGCGATCTTTCTACCCCTGTTAAAAGAGAATCTGAAAAAAATAAAATAAATTCGATTGTGTCCTTTCACCTCCGACAAAAGAACAAAGTGAAAAGGCTAGTAACCGAAATAAAATTAATTACACAAGTGTAACATTACACCTGTATTTATAACATTCTCTTCGTATATTATCCACGCGAGTGAACCGAAATGGAAGGGGTGTGACGCTAATCTTACCTTTACTCCATGTACACTGTCGCTTTGCCGGGCGATATTTCAGCGCGGGGTGTTTGAAATACTGCAGCAGCTGCTTTGAATCATTTTACCCCTGCCAGTGATTCCCTTATTATCAACTTGAGTATTTTATCGTCTCCCCCATCTGACACGGTAAGTAAGAACTCTTGGCTCGGGAGAGTTACTACTCGGGCAATCTTTCGTCGTATATTTCAACCCCTCCCCACCCCCTCCCGCATAGCACAACTCGGCAGATGTGATACAAATATGCCACTGCCCCCGCCATTCCTCCAGGCATGATGATAATAAGAAACACATGGCCGGAGAGGAGGGAAGAGAGAAAGAGGGGGTGACTTGTGCGGGCCAATTTAACTGTCACCCCCCTTCCCGAGGTGGAGATCGGGCTCGATACGTTATCCTGCGCGATCGCTCCGCATTACACACGGCATTAATCCGCGCTGGCGGACAGCGTGTTATTAGTGGTACGGAGGGCTACTGCCCGGTGGTCCGGGGTCCACTGCCCCCTCGAGGGGCAGTTCGGCGGCGACACAGCTCCCGCGCGACGTTGCCAAACTCGGCAACCCCGCCGGCCGTCGACATACCACCCACCCTACCTTCTAAGGGCTTAGGTACATCCACGAATACCTGCATAAGTGAATCCCCTGCATTTTCCCGCCAACCTTCTACGTTTTCGAAACCTTAAGAGTGCGTGGACAGTCACCATCTTGAATGTTTGTATTTTGTGTCACAACTGTTCTCCTGGGTAAATTTTTGCAACTTTAACCTAACTACGGAATATAATTCATATTGATAGAATTTTAGACACCGTAAATATATATTTGTCTTCACTGTTACAGATCGCATTGCAGTTAGAATATTCTTAGTACGCTCTTAACTACAATTAGATATGTAACAACAGTAACGGAAAATAAATATTTATGGTGTCTAAAATTCTATCAATATGTATTCTATTCCGGAGTTAAGATAAAGTTCCAAAAATTTACCCGGAAGTAAAGTTATGACACAAACAATAAACATTCAAGATGGTGACTATTGTGGCCGTGTATTAGCGAGAGTGAGGGACGGCGCCAAGGGCGATGTTGACCGGCTCATCTTGTGCGGTATCACCTCTATCGCAATACAATGAAACGGCGTGTAGTGGTATCTTAGAACACTTTCCCGACTGATACCATTGAGTGATAACAACTTTACTCAATGCTGATACTTTCAATGGTGAACCCGTCTTTTAATTCGTGGGAAGTTGTGAGCAAACTCCAATACTCCTTTCTATCGTAGTTACATACAAATCACGTGAGTAGTTGTAGATTGAATAAACGGCTTTTAGCGATTTTGAAGAGCACGGAAATGATATTTCTAGTTAACGTGATGTTTTGAAACTACCATTCCGACATCGTTTCAAGTGTTTGTTCTTTTCATAAATGCACACATTAGAAACACGTTCACAAATTACTTAGAAAAAAAGAGTTATTTTAGCACGCTGCAGCGCTGTTTACAAGGCAGGCGGTCACCTTAACGGTGTTCAAGTGCGAAAAGATCATTTTTATTAAATATTGTTAGTTTTGTTGACGATACTTGTGAATACATTTTACTCTTACGAAACAATTTAGCTCTCGTAGTTTTCTCATAACGGGGTGTCAAAGACAAAATTTCCTTGTTACACTGCCATGCAAATAGTGAAAAATAACTGACCTACTTAAGCAAAATAAATCACTGTAAACTAATATCCCATGAGCTATGCAACAAAACATTAAAAAAAACCACAACGTAATGTTTTGACTTAAAAATAATCGCAAAAATACAGAAAAAAGTTGCAAATTCAGCAATTTTTTTTAATACAAAAGAAGTGCGCGGGTTTTTTTTTGAAATGTTTTATTATATGGCCCATAGTATGTTATTTCACTGTGAATTATTTCACGTACATAAGTCAATTGGTTTTCACTATTTGCATGGCAGCAGAACATGCAAATTTTGACTTTGACGCACCGTTATGAGAAAACTACGCAAGCTAAAATTGTTTCGTAAGAGGAAACTGCACTCACAAGTATCGTCTACAAAACTAACACTATTTAATAAAAGTATAAAATTATGATTTTATCACACTTGAACACCCTTAAGGGTGTCGCCTACCCGTGCGTTTACAGGCTCAAAAGCGACGGAACTATAAGGGCGACCTTGAAGCGCGCATTAAAGGCTAAATCGACACAATGAGTCAAGCGGCGAACTAACGTGCAAGGTTCCCGCTGAACCATTTTTGCTATGACACTTCAGGCAGTGGCCATGTAATCTTACTGCAGGAAAGTCTGTAGCAAGTTCAGTGCAGGTCTTAATCTGATATTACATACATCAGGTTAGTACAATTTGAAGTACGGCAGTCCGAAAAGGCCGATTTTAGCTACGTTGGAGGACTCAAAAACAGCGTTTTGACCGATCATGGTGTCTTAACAATGACATTGCGACTTTGTCTGAAATGTGTTTATACTTTTCGTAAGTTGGGACAATGGGCGCGTGTGGAATAGTTTTGTAAAAAAAAACCCCCGTTTTACGAATACACACAAACGTATTTGAAGAGCGTGGTTCACGGCGCCTTTAAGGGGTATTGATCCCTACCACCTTGGATTTATCTGTTTCTTCTCGATAACTTCTGTTCCAGCGGATGTATCAAAAATGTTGTCATGACAAGGCATAGATACAAACTTAATCGATTTTCTGTAATTGCTGGAACCATAATGTATTCATTATTTTGCAACGGGAAACAGCTGAAAAGGACAAATTGCTTTATTTACGGGAGCGACTACAGAGGCCGCAACATTAACAGAAACAATGCCATATGGATTCCAAAAAGTGAATTAAACAATAAACTATGCCTTGTCAGCGTGAAAAAAGTAAAACAATGTGTCTAGTTCCTGATTTATAAGAAAAACCGTAAAACCGATCTGACAGGGAGCAATCCCCCTTAATAAAGAATCCAGTCCATACTCTCTCCTACCACTTGAATCGAATGCTGTTTGCACATCTTATTACTGTCGAGCCTTTTTTTTATTACGGTGACTAATACTGTTTTTCCCCGGCCTATAAGAGGCCATGGTACATAATTCAACGCTAAAACCACAACTTTAAAATTGTCCGTTTCTCAAAGACAATTAGCAGAAATAAAATAAATAAAACCAGCAACCTTAAACGATAAGCTGTACTAACTTTTTGAACAAAATGTTTTCTATTGTTCTTAGAACCATTTCTAATACCAATGTCTCGTACAGCTAATTGCGCCGCACGAGATCACGCTAAACAAATGCATCATTCTGGGGAAATGTTTGCTCATATAGTTGGCTAACATCATTATCTATTGACTTTCAAACACGTTTAGATTAGAAATGATAATTGTAGCGTTTATTTATCTACCACATACCTTACACAGCAGATGCTAGATGACACGTCTGAGGTACAGAAACAGGCAGGCAAGAACACCTAGACGATATATATTGATTTATTAATTCACAGTGAATAAACACCTCATGAATGACGTGAAGAAATATTTCTCCAGCAAATGGGTACACACGTGTTAGCATTATTTAAATTGCTATTCCTAAGCATACGCCACTCACACAAGTTAAAGACCTCGCCTACCACGCGCTTAAAATGCGTTGCAGCGTGTTCGTAAATACGTTTTTTTAAAAGAAACTATTCCACATATGCCCAATGTGTCTATGTAGGAAAATAAAATACATGCAATGGACTTTGTTGAAAACTTTCCCCCAATAAAAAGATGGGGTAACCACTGAAAGTGTCAGTCAGGCGAGAGAGCTACGATACCACTGCACGCCGTTTAAGTGCCTTGCAGTAGAGGCGATACCGCACCAGATGTGCCAGCCAACATCGCCTTTGGCGCCGTGCCTCACTCACTCAAACACCCAGCCAGTAGGCGGGAGCCTTAAGCAGTTTTCAAACATACTGCTATCTGTCGAAGGAATGCACACCAACATACCAAAGGGCCAATGCAAATCAAATATGTTCATAGTTCTTTAATTACTGTCAGCTATGTTTAGGACAGTTGTCCAACTAAAAATTTTACGATCGTGATAAAAATTAATTTTAATATTTTATCGCCGCGTTACTTGTGGAGTGAGATATACAGAGGAAGTTGGTAATTTACCCCCGCGCACTGACCTGACTCCGGACCAAGGAAGTTCATTCTGGCCCGGACCCTGAAATATGTTTAACAGGACGCCGTTTCACTTCCAGGGCGGTAATTTGTTTTTTGTAATTAAAATCCAGTTCCGAAATGAGCCCCGCCGTGAAATAAAAGCAGCGGGAGAGCTGCCATGGCGCCGACAACCAACGGCCCGCGGGTGGGACAAGGTGGTTGGTTGAAGAGAAGGGGGGGGGGACCCCCTCGGGGGGCGGCTGGCCAGCCCCTCCTGTTTTTATTATTATTCTTGTTCTTCCTTTTGTTGCTCCGTGGCCGCGAGGCGCAAGTGCAGCTGTCGACATGTACCCCCCCCCCTCCCTTTTCAGAACGGACTTTACACCCACGAGAAACTGTTTGGAAACATACCACAGAGGAAACACGAGGGGTAGGTATAACAAGCTATGTTGGAATTCTTTATTTATCGATTACTTTCTGTCGTTTATATGTACTCCTTTCGATAATATGTAATTATAGCTATATAGTACAGTACATTACCTTGCGATAAAATCATAAATACATAACACCTGTCATATGTAGAGATGGTGAAAAATCGCGAGAATGTTTTCAGCAAGCGTATTCTGCAAATCAGTGTAGCGTCCTGTGTTATGTAATATTGGCCGACGACGGTTATGTAGCACATTCTGGTTGTTTACAGACGAATCACAGACGTCCAGTAGTAGCGCACCAGAGTTATCATTGGCCCAGTCAAATAGGGACTCGCCAGTAACGAAATAAAAGCGTTGGAAATTGAATACATTACATTGAAGTCTAGCGAACAATAAACTTTTCCCACGATTAATCACTTTCTCTAGTCATATGTTATAGAGACCATCCAAGCTATATAAGCACTAATCACCTAGCGAACTTCATTCGCATCTTGGTGTTCCGACCAGCCGTGTCTCAGCCTGAAGACGGCGATAGATCGCAATTCCCGAAACGTTGCATTTTCCCGTTGATTTTAGCTTGTGTTGTCTCTTTTCTTTTTGTTTGTTGTACACTGTCCACTATTGATGTCTGCTTCCATTTTTCTCATATTGGGAGCCTGGTTTTATCTGTGCCTGTCTTTTGTGTTTGGGAGTTGTCAATTCTTGACTGAATTCTATCTTTAGAATTCTTGCTGATAAACATATATAATAATCTTAAAAAATCCGTAATTTTTTGGGATTGTTTTTCGTCTGTTTTTGTGTTTTTTTTTGTACTTTGTCACTGTGTCATTTAAAATAAGTTTTGTCAACAAAACACGAGCAATGGCGTATGTCCACAATCCAATAAATTATAATCTGTCATATAATTACGACGTAATTAGTAAAGAACTATTTTTAAATCTTCACTTCACAGTAATGTGGTCATGCACATATGAAAATAAGCGACTACATTCGAAGGCATTTGTAAAATATTAAAACACTATGAATAAGTCGGGATGGTGAATTATCGAGGGAAATAATTAACTTCATGCTCGGCTTCGCTGTACCGTACCAATTTCTGATGCTTTTTTTTTGTTTTGTTAATGGCGAGTCTCCATTTGACTGGGCCAATGCTAATTCTAATGCGCTACGGTTAAACGCCTGTACTTTGACTGTAAGACCTGCCTCACACGATGCCAAATTCCGTAGCAGTCTCCATGCCCATTTTCTGTTAGCATTTCTGCTTTCACGCAAGCCACATTCCAGCATCCTTCCTGGGCATAGTAGATTCCGTACCCAAAACCTTGCCCACAAACATTACAGAGCATGCCCTATTTTTCTGTTAGCATTTGTGTTTACTTTATACCCATACCCCTATGGTCAATCGCATCCACTTTGTGTTGGTCACATGACCATACAATTTAGCCACCGATTCTGTTCAAAATGGCGTCGAGATCTCAAAATAACATGAGTAAAGTAATCTTAATTAATTTCTAAGCACTGCTAGGCTGTCATAACCCCACATTTTATTTAGTTTCTGCAGCCAAGATAAAGTCGACCATCTCCGTTTACGTTTTTCACTTTTTTCCAACTAAAACCGACTGTACTTTCATTAAAGCAGAGGTTAAGATTTTTGTTACCATTCTAGGTATCGTGTGACAATGAGAGAGTAACGAAGCACCGATTGCTGCTATAACCACCGCCACGAATGTGTTATATGAACTTCTACACTCTTGAGTATAACAGAGCATAATCGTGTGTGGTGGGCTTAAGAGACCTCCTAGCTGCCTTTCAAATGCGTTGCAGCGAGTTGCGACTATTCTCATTTTGACGAAACTATTTAACGCGTATTATATCTGTATATCTACGAAAAGTACACACACTTCAAACTATGTCGACATAATTTCAAAAATTCGACACGTTTATTTAAAACATTATTTTCAGGCCCCTGACGACGGACAAAAATTGCTTTTTCAACTGCCATATCTGAAAAATTAACAACCGGACTCGAAAAACGTAACTATAGAAACAAGCGTTAGACTATGAACTATGCTGCCGACAATTAAAATAATTTCACTGCTTAAAGTCCCATAGGAAAAAGGATAATAGTAAATCACTGCACGTCATCTGAGTAGTTTGCGCGGAGAGGCTATAATTATAGCCCACGATTTTTGGTGAAAAGAATTGTGCAACAGTTTGTTTCAATGTCTTATGTGCACGTATGCAGCCCTGATTCATGGTCAGTGATTGGCTGTTTTTAACTATCAGCGTCTAGGGTTCTACCAGCAAATCACAGACGTGTGGTGTCGCAGTAACCTTGTTCCTGTTGGCTCAGTCAAATGAGCGGCGTCTGTGCAATAATACATTCTGTCAATAACCATGAAGCACAGCTTCATATGTGTACATAAGGCATTGAAACTAACTGTTGCAGAATCCTTTTCACCAAAAATCGTGGGCTCTAGCTATAACACATTACATACATACTTGGGCTAGTGGCAGCCTCACCGCTCCTGCCTCACACACACACAAACGCAGCCTATCTAGGCAGGCCCCTTAAGAGGCCGTGGCAGTGTTTCAGGCGCATGTAAGCAACACGCATTAATCCATATAAATCAAGGCTAATCTTACGTACTCTATAGCAATAACAGTATTACAAATATCAACGTTATCTTCGGGCTTTATCAAAGACACGGCCGTTATTAATAGAGCTGCGTTCTGCAAAATGAAGCACAACAAGCGGTTACATTAGCAACGTGATTCTAAAAAAAGTTTCGTAAATTTTTTAGCAACTTATTGTACTTGACTTCGATAAACGCAGCAAAAAGTAAGAACGACTCTGTATCTTATAAAATGTGAAGATAATGTTGATATGTGTAGTACTGTTATTGCTATAGAATACGTAAAATTTGCCTTGATTTATATGGGGTTAATGCGGGTTGCATACATGCGCCTGAAACACTGACGGCATCTTAACCAGCTGCACATAAGGGTCTTTAAATCATGCAAGGCGTAGGTACGACTGTAAACTGATTTGTAGACTAAGCTAGCAGGAAATATTCTCGCGATTTTCCACTCAGAGTTGCGCGAAGATCAGGAGCCAGTAGCGATGACTCAATACCCACCTGCAGCTAAGCTGTGTACGGTCGCCTATAATCGCGTGGAAGTGTCGCCCCAGGCTTGATCGCGTGACGCGGGCAGAAACTACAGAATGTAAGACGTGCTAGATAAAGAGGGAAGGTTTGTGCGAGGTGCAGAGGTGCGGCGAAGATGTCAGGCACTCCTCGTGTAGCCGGCGGCGACGAATATTCGCGGCGACGCACCTTCCACGTCGTGTGCAGTGAGATAACTGACTACATCGCTCCACCTAACACTGACCGGCCACTGAGGAGGGCCGTTCCACCCCTTAAGAGGGCGTGGTACATAATTCAACGCTAAAAGCATTAACCTATAACTGTAGGTTTCTTCAAGCCAGTTTGCGAAAATTAAACAATAGCAATCCTAGACAATAGTTTTAGCCAACGTTTTAAACAAAATTGTTTCTAGTGTTACGAACTTCTGAGGCACAATCTCTGACGCCGGAACCTCGTGAATTTAACTGCGGCGCAAGAGATCACGCATAACGAATGAATAATTCTGGATAAATATTTACTCATAAAGTAGGCAAATACGATTATCTAGGATTGTCATGGAGTATTTTAACCGTATTGGCTTCGAAAAGAGCATAGAAATCAATTGATGTTTTCAGCGTTTGTTTATCTATGCACTGTTAAAAGTTCCAGCGTGTTTATCTACAAAAATAAGAAACTCTGTAAACTGTGTCCCAATGGTTTTAAAAATGCCGTCCGCTAGTTAAAAACACGATTTCTAAGCTCCTCAAAAGTGCTGAAAATTACATTTTTTTTACGCTGCTGTAGCTGAGATAATATCAACAGTAATCGTAAAACAAGATCATAGGAACCTGCATTAGACTTTACCACATACTTTCCACAGTAAAATGACAGGGTCATCGCGTGAAGTACCGTTGACAAACACACTCCACGAAATCGCACCAGGCTAGTTTAGTGTTTCGCGCCTAGAGATGTTGAGGTGTTTGACGGACGTGTTATATTCGACTGATCGCCATCCCCGTTTCCGTGCCTCAAACGTAAATAAATAAATAACAATAATAAAAAAACTAAGGTCCCTACATAGCACATACCTGAGCAAGCGGTCGACAGACTCACACTTGTAGCGACAGCTGGGTGTGTTCTCATCTGAGTACTGAGGGTGGAAGCAAAGGTAAATTGGTCTAAGAGTGTAGAACAGAAACAGGGACAGAAAATACGAAAACCTGATTCGCCTTTAGTCTGAATTTTCACAAAAAAAAAAAAAAAGTTACTAGAAGTGTTTTAACACAGACACGTAAACCTAAAGGATGCATCCAGGTTAATATAAATAAATTATTTATATGGTAGAAGAATATATATTATAGACTAATTGAGATATATTACAATAGTTCGCTGAAAACCCGATTTATTTTATAATCGTATTGGTATTCCAGTATCAAAACTTCGGTCGTCTCTAGATTATTCGAAATTGCTGATCGTGCGTGGATTGTGACTGCTTACGAATAACGTTCAAAGAACATTACTAGAGACATGAACTTTTCGCGAAAAGAAATTTGCCTCACTTTGTGTCAGTGACTTGTGTGCACGTCTGCAGACTTGCTTCACGGTCAGAGATTGGATGTTTTGACATTCGTGTGTCGTGGGGTTTTACACGCAAATCACAGACGTGTGGTGTTACAGTAACCTTATTGTGATTGGTACAGTCAAATGAGAAAC
>PNEQ01028041.1:0-11728 GCA_003012365.1 Medauroidea extradentata
AATAGACTTTAAACTTGGGTAATTGTTCGTGAACAACATATACATATTCCTAGCATTTTTATAATTTTATCTCATTTTGACATTGTCACTTTTGGCAGTAAACCGACGATATATCATCTCACTAATCTCAGGTTTGGGGCACCAAATACGTTTCCGCGAAACCTTTACTCTCTGAAACTTTGTAACGTCAATAAAGTTACAAAGTGAATATTTTGACAATATATAATTGAGGGCACCGTCACCAATGGTTGTGCACAGGGTAAACAGATGTTTCTCATTCGATTAACCACTTACGTTAGATGTCTGTAACTACCCCAGAACGTCAAATAGGCAGGGCTATAAATAAGGCCCAGGAGTAGTCGCTGTTAGTGGCAGGGACAAACTTAAGACTGCTTTTCGCGTGGACAGCTATAGCTACTTATCCTTCTGCAGAATTATTTCAACTAGCCGCTTGGACATTCTAACACTTGATGACTGAAGTACCAATCTTGTGTACAAAGAGGTTTTTCAATTAAAGTAAATATTATCAGTTACGAATAATACTCGCGAGCAAAGCCGCGGGGGACTGCTAGTATATATATATATATATATATATATATATATATATATATATATATATAAACATTATCATGAAATATGAGCAATGACAATTTCAAAAAATTAATTCGTAAAATGAAGATATTTCTGTATTGTACAATTCCGTCGCCTTCAATCCAGGGGCGTCATTTGGGGCCACAGGGGGGGGGGGGCAAATGCCCCCCTCCCTGAATTTAGAATTTTACTTGTATAAATATACAAAATCTTGCCCCTCCCCCCCTAGAAAAACCTGAAATGACGGCGCTGCTTCAATCACTGTTTTGTGTTTGGTAGATTTTACTGTCAATTTTATCTTTAGATTTAAAATATAGCAAACATGCAAACCTCTTAAAGATTTTTCATGGAAATAAAATTTTTGTGAAGCCTACTAGTGTATTTAATGTCCAGTATGGTGTATTCCACAATTTTGAAATTTGTATTGCAAAAATAAAAAATAAAAAACTTTAAAACACCCATAGTTAATTTTAACAAATCAAGTTTTCTCGCTTCAGTATTAAATAAAATTGTTACCAAAATATATTGTAAACTGAAGATACAGAAAGCATGTTTAGACCACTAGAACGTCCTCAATGGATGGCCTGGATGGAAGCGAGTGTAGACTTCCGGAGTGGTCAGCCCCAGCTCGCGTGAACAAAGCTCTCTCGCTCGCACTTGTACGGGTAGCATAGGGCAGATCCGCGCTACTATTAGCGCCGTTTAAGCAATTACACCGTCGTGACCAGCGCGGCCGTGCCACTGACGGCCAGAGGGAAATATTACCCAACTGTTGGCCGCGCCCGAGTGACCACGCCCCCCTCCCCCTCCCACAAGCTACAGCCTCCGGGCAGAGAGGGCGTGGGTACGACCTGCCGGGCTTGCCGGCCGACTGACAGCACCCCTCCCTCTCCCCTCCGCCCGGCCAGCACCGTTACCCGATACCGTGGGGTCATGCAGCCTCGCGGCCAGTTCCTACAGCATCGACCCTCCGCAGTCACGTGCACCAACTTACACATGCTGGCAAAAAACAGTCGGTAATATACACCACAACAAGACAAACATGTCCAGTAAACATAGGTTATAAAACACTTATCGTGTTATGGACGCTTGTTCGTCATCGCTACAGGAAGTAGCCCACGCACTGGTCAGGAATGTGCAGTAAGTTGGCCTTTTCATTCCCCGGGCCTTAAGACGGCGTCTCGCCCTGCATATCGAAATTTTATTTTTATTAATAATAATATTTTCACTGAAATAACTGATAAAAAAGTTATAGCACTTTAACATTGTAAAAACTGCTTTGGTAGGCTATCAGTCACCAGTTTTTACATACGCATTTCTGATGACTTTTAAAATGCAGGAATATATGTATGATTTAAAAATAATGTTTGACTAATTACTAAATAAATACAGGTCAGATATTACTGATTAATAAGATTACAACAAGGAAAAGTTTTTAATAGAGCGCGATAATGATAACAACCAATAAAAAAATACAAGTAATTCCAACTTGCTTTGTGCTGCTCTACCTTAATCCCTTAGTTAGTTGTCACTGGAAGGCTTCGGTGTATGCAACTCTTCCACACCCCTCCCTTCTCCCCCCCCCAAAAAAAACCTTGGTACACAGTTGAAAACATAACAGTGCGCATAGAACACAGGTCTTTTGCACAAGAACTAACCTGTAAGATTTTTAATCTAGTAGTTCAAAAAATTGCTCAAAGCAGGTCCTATATATGTGATCTACGAAACAGAAAATAGCTTTATATAATTTACTATGCGGACACAAAAAACAGCAGCCAATCAGGGCAAAAAATGTCTGAATATCCACCATGTCGTCTGAACCTGAAAACATGTACCAGAAGCAAAACAACGTGAGAATGTTATGTGTTTAAACTTTTTTTTTTTAATTTATTGGGATTTATTTTTTGGTATCGTAACTATTACTATATATGATTCTACTTCAAGTTTGTTCAATAGGCCTTAGACGTACTCAATAGAGCCACAACTGTGTGATCTTTGAACACTTCTTGCAATGGGAGCATATTATGAACATTAAAATATTTTGGTCATGCTCCACTGCGGGCGAATGTTGCCGTATTGCAGAAAAACCCATGATAAAAAAAAATCAAGGAAGTTTCATTTGTTGTTCTGCCTCAATTGTAACATATTTTTTCGCAAAAATTTCACTGGCTAAACATAATACACACGAATCCAATTGTGAATCAATATCGAGCAAAGATTTTGGTCTTGTGCTGTATTTGCTGTTATGTTATGTGTATTTTGCTCATTATTTTTAATTGTGAACCTAGCTTACTGCATAAGTGCATCAAGAACGCGTCATCAATGCCTACCAGTACAGTTAAGACCTACCAGAAGTGTTTCAGGAGGTGCGTAATTCTCTGTCATGGAGGGTACGAGGTCGCGTGTACTAAGAATGAACCTCATTGGAGACATTTTTCAATAGGTTAATTTGTATTTTTCCGCCACTTGTTAGCATAAAAACTAAGTTTTAACAAATAAACACAATGTAACTTAGTATGTATGGATTTTAATTGATATTAAATGATAACGCCTGTGACTGCAATCAAATATGTTTATTACTGGTTAATGCCTTTTGATATGGCCTTAAAAAGTCTTCACTTTGCTGTTAGTAACCTATATCTTTCCAGGGAGTGGAACAACTAGATGTTTAGCACGATCATGACTTATCGTCCACGCTATATAAGAGTGACGCAAAATTGCATGTCAATATTTTGGGTGAACAATCCAAACATCTACAGGAATAAAACATGTTTGTGAACATATAAGATACTAAAAATACACTGTTCTTGCACAAGCACGGGCTGCATTATGGTACAGCATTGCAGCTATTATTAGCAGCTACATACCAGATATGTCGTATTTAGCAGGACGGTAGGCACTGCCCGATGTAACATTCCTCACTTGACATAAGCCAGCCCGCGCGCTTTGCACTGTACGCCATATGAAATATAGTGCAGTAACAGTGCATTTACGAACTCATGTTCAAATAACATTTTTTTTCTTTAGAAGTGAGGATTGTTCTCCAAACATACTCAAAATATTGACATACAATTTTTGTAGCATTAATTCTGACTACATTTTCCAAGCATGAAATTCTTTTGGCCCTCGTAGTTTTATTTTTTTTAATCCCGATATGGCCAAGTCACAATCTGGACATCATCGGAACGTACAAATAACATAAATAATTTGACTTACTGAAATGAAATAATTCGCGTAGAAGATTCCAGTCATGGGCTACAAACAATTCTATACTTTTAAGGAATTGCTGAATTTAAGAAAATTTGCCAAATTTTAGTAATTTTAATAAATACGATAGTATGTTTTTCCTTATGTATATTTCTAAATGTAGTCCAAGCGAGAATTCGACATGATGTAAGTTGGTGTCTCTTTTATAATTGGCATGTGACTTATGTAACACATCTAGGAAGCTCAGTCAATAACAAAGATATAACTAAATGCAGACGCAACCATGTGTTGTCACAGTGTCAGCGAACAGACAGAGCACAGCTTCTGTCTGCGTGAGAACGTAGATATTCCTGAAAGGTTAGTCTACAGGTTAGTGAAGCCGTAACTTGTTGCTGCCTGCAATTATTACTGAATTGCGGCAACATAAATCATAAACTGAGCCGTAACAAATACTTATTTGCAATAATAGCAATAAATTATATTTTGTATTGTTCAAAACAGTCACATGTAAGATTGCTTCTATTTGTTCATACACGTTGCAGTGACGTAAGCGGTGTAGAACCTGCTCTTGAAGCGAGTCAAAAATTTTTTAAAACTCTTAAGTGAAAGCCGACAGACTCGTCTGAATTTCCATGATTTACCGTGTAATACTGCAAGGAAATAGTATTCCTTAGCACTAATTTTTATTTAATCTGTTATGTTACAATGGTGCATGGTCCCTGTTTCCTGACGAGTTGATGTTATTAATTACATTACTTCAGTGTGACGACATACTGAGTACGACGTTTACTACTTTGCACTCTAAATGTGAAGGGTACTTGGATCATATTCGTGTAACCAAAATACTTACGCATATACGATGTAGGCCTACTCCCAGTCTGCATCCAGCTGCACACATCTGGAACATCACTGCTTACACTGCAAATATATGTGCATAATAACGCTGCAAAATGAGAGCAACGTAGCTTGGAGCCTACCACCTGACTACTCTGCACATTGCTGAAATATAAATAATAAGTAGCGTATGGGCAAGGTAGGGCATCCCACACTGTTGGTAGTCTTCTGACCGGGTGTCAATAGGCGTTTGTCGAACCGAACCGTGACGGATGACGTGAAATAAATCCCTAGAATGGATAGTCGGAGAATTGTAAAGGGTGGGAGGAAACTGGAGTACCCTGATAAAACACAACGACAACGTCCGCCACGTTTCCCTTGGAGGTAGGCGAACGATCTAGCCACTGTACCAACAGCATACCTCGCAACGCTGAAGAAACTCGGCAATGAAAGGCGGGATGTTGATGCACGTGCTGGCAGTCACTTCTTCTGCTGAGTCTTTGGCAGTAGCCGGTCATGATGATGCTCTTCGGTGAAAAAGACTGATTTCTTTACTGTTCAATAATAAACGGCGTTATAGAGACGCAGCAGGGGCAGTGGATGATGAAAGGAAACGGCTCCAAGCCGGCAGTGCGCACTGTGAATAAACTGTTCCGACCGATAGCATCTGACATCGAGGCACTTTATAGTGGACAGTAGTTTGTTGGGTGCGGTGGTTCCGACTATTGTAGTGTCGCAACCACTCGTCGCGGTGTTGTGAACAGCCCAGGGACAGCTGATGAAGCTGTTATGTGTTTCTACCGCACAGAAGTAATGGAGCGACTTTAGTGTGCGCATTGGTTACCTTGATACACTGTTACTATATCAGATATAGGTTTAGTTAAGTCAAACAAAATGTGATTGTGCAACCAAATTATTAGTTTTTATCTGACGAAAAAAATATTTTGGTTGCTAAAACAAAATTACATTGTTTTTTTTCCCCTGTACAGCTCTAAATATCTGCTTGGCTGTGCACAGTATAGAGCCACGATTTTATGACGAAAACATTTTTGCACCTGTTCGTTTTAGTGCCTTGTGTGCACATCTGCTCCTCTGCTTCATGGTTAGTGATTGGATGTTTTAACTCTCAGTTGTCTTGGGGTTCTACTGGCAAATCACAGACTATGATGTCATAATTGCCTTATTCTTGTTGGTGGAGTCAAATGAGAAACCCGTCTGAACAAAGACACGCTGCTAGTAACCATGAAGCAGAGCTGCCGATGTGCACGAGAGACGCGGAAACAAAATGTGGCAAAAATCTTTTCGCGACAAAATCGTGGCCCTACAGATAATGTCTGCTTGAATACACACATATTCTTGGAGGCTAGCCGAGCCATTAAACAACAGTGGTAGCGCTAATAATGGAACACGAGACCTCTTGCATTTAGGCTCAATCATTATCATCCACGGACAAAACTTAATGTTTGTGATTGACACACCTTAATAGACATATTGTTCGTAAACTGCATGATATTTACGAAAATGGAAATAACCAAATGTTACGTTTTTATAATGCACATTTAGTAGAACTTTTTAACGAGACGGTTTGTAACTGATTGAAGCAACATTAAATACCTAGGGACCCTGTTTTTTTGCGAAAAGAATTTTTCCCCAGTCTGTTTCAGTGCCTTACGTGCACATCTGCAATTCATCTTCAAGGTTATTGGCAGCGTGTGTGTGTGAAGAGCCGTATCTCATTTGACTGAGCCAATTACAAACACTTTCCTGCAACACCACACGTCTGTGATTTGCAGGCAGAATCTCAAGGCTCGTGACAGTTAAAATATCCAATCGCTGACCACGAAGCAGAACTGCAGATGTGCACGTAAGGCACGGAAACAAAGTGAAGCAAAATTCTTTTCGCGAAAAACAAGGGTCCCTATAAATACACTTACAACTATATCCACACCGCTATAGTTGTCGCAGAAATGACGGAATAACTAAAGGCGTGATTACATACTACGGTGTACACAAACATTAACGTTTGGTTGACACAATAAAATTTTACATTATTTAGCACTTCCAAAGAAATTACCTACATATTTTGTTTGGCCAACAAAATGAGGTGTGCACGTTTGGTGGTACTTTGTTCTTGTAGCATAATGTTTTGTTCAAGGAAGTACTAATTTCCCATCTTCAAAGAAATATTTTGTAAACATTTAAATCAGTAATTGAAGTCGAAAGCGTGCTTTTATAAGCCGCCTCCCCTTCTCCCCTTCTGAACTCCGTGGCTAGAAGAGAGAGAAAAAGAGGGGGGGGGGGTTATTGTATTAAGAATCTGCTGTTTTCTAGGTTCCAGTGTAGGATATGCGCGTCCAGCAATGTCTGTATTTATTTGTCTACTCTCAGTTGACGGAACCACTGAGAATTCTCGTGCGTCCCTACTGTACATGTATTAGTCTGCAAACACTTGAAACCATGTAAAATAATCGTCTTCTAATTGTATATAGCCACAACGTACTCCAGAGTTTTGAGACTATTTTGGCTCTAAATATTTTCGCGGTTTTTCACTCTCTCTGTCTATCGCACGTAGTTATTAATCAGGCCAAACCAGCCAAGAAATTCTAGATATTATAACTAAGGTAGATAAGTCACTCCGGCAGCCCATATTTGGTATACAAGATTGACACACCAGGAACGAAGTTAAGGGTCGTTTGACACCTTAGACGGGCCTGTCCCAAAGTAAGGAGAAGTTAAGTGGCCCATCTTATTTGGAAATGTGTTTGATCTTAGAATAAATAGGTGCCTGGGGAACAGACAAATACCGTAAGACAGTAGTAAGACAAGGTACGAGAACTAGGTGGCGGATTTAGAAATATTTTTCGGGGGAGGAGGGGCTTTTACGTGATTTATGGATTGTAAAAAATACCAGTCATCTCAAATGTGTGGTTGTTTTCTGTTACAGAACACTAAAAACAACATACATATGTACAAGTAGGATACATTAAATGAACTTGGATAATCACAGAACAAAACTCCAGTTTCCTTGAGGCGACTGGACATACTTTGGCTACATAATGATGAACACGATATTGGGGAGGGGGGTAGGGGCTTCAGCCCGGTAGCCTCTCCCTTAAATCCGCCACTGGGAGTACTTATACGTTTCGTTGTCACCGAAGTCTTTACATACGGTGAGACATAACTTGACACAATGACACGAATTGGGATATGAATAGGCCATGGCGTTTATTAAGGAATCATCACAGCCTTCTCCAGCAGCGATTTAGGGAAAACATGGAAACCCTAATCAGGATGGTTGGGAATGGAAATCGAACCCGAGTCCTTTGGAATGCGCCAGCTTACTCGATCGTACGACAGTAGTATCAACATTACAACCGAAAATAAATTATTGCAGAAATTTTATAAAAGTACTTTATTTGAGATCTGAATATTGTTTAAAAAAAAATAACGCTTTCAGTGTGTTTATTTATTTAGACGTATTGGCTAAGTTGAAGTCAAAGAAAACTACCTTGGTAATTTTAAGATTAACTTAGCAAAAAGCTAAATTATAATAAAGAGTTACGTTGGTATAGGTATAATAAGACATCACAGATCCTGTAGTGTCTCCCGCTGGGTTCTGTGATATCAAGGCCCGGACCACAACGTTACCAGTAGATGCACCAGGAAGTTGCAGATACAAAAACGTTCCTTGATTTTCGCGAAAAATTTCTGTACCACTTAGTTAAAATTCCTTGTGGTTATTGGAAGCATATGTTTGTAGGGGCGTCACTAATTTGACTGGGCCAACAAGTACAAGGTTACCATACGACACCTCACGTCTGTGATAAGCGCGTAGAATCCCAAGACATTGCAAGTTTAAAAAAATTCCCATAATTTACTTCGAAGCAGAGCTGTCGGTGTGCACGTAAGACTTTGAAAGTAAGCGGTGAAAAATATTTTCGCCAATATCAGAGGTCATTGCTAGGGCGCCGATTTTGTCGCGAAAAGATTTTTGCCCCACTTTGTTTCAGTGACTCACGTGCACATCGGCAGTTCTGTTTCAAGGTTATTGGCAGCGTGTCTATGTTCAGACACGTTTCTCATTTGACTGCACCAATCAGAATAAGACTAGTGTGAGTCCGTACGTCTATAATTTGCCAGGGCCAGTGAGAGTAAAATCATCCGACCACAGACGATGTAGCAGAGCTGCAGGTGTGCACATGACGCATCGAAACCAAATGTTGCAAAAATCTTTTCGCCATAAAATCGTGGCTATAGTAATTGCACATACGACTTGGACAACGCGTTAAAGGGGCCTCCCTAGATAGTCTGCGTTTGCGTGTGTTCGGCAAAAGCGGTAAGGTTGCCGTTGACTGACATATGTAAAGTATTATCGCTATAGTCTCGGAAAT
Organism: Medauroidea extradentata; assembly: GCA_003012365.1. Lineage (NCBI taxonomy): Eukaryota > Metazoa > Arthropoda > Insecta > Phasmatodea > Phasmatidae > Medauroidea > Medauroidea extradentata. Next base: position 9,024 of record PNEQ01028041.1, read on the forward strand.
TTCGCGGATTCAACTGAGGAGAGGTTAGGTTTCTAAGTAATGTATATGTCATAAACTTTTTCCATCGAGTCATTATTAGGGGCCGGAAAATTTCGCGGATTCAATTATCCTCATGCTAGAATCTATTGTCATGTGCATATTCAAGCCCCGTCTACTAGTTCATTGTCTGTTGTTCCAGTGAGTAGCAGCTAGCGGACAAATGGTCGGGACTTGAATATGCACAGAACCGTGCATTCTAACATCAAGGTCATTGAATCAGCGAAATTTTCCGGCATCTAGTCATTATTTATTAATTGTGACCTTGAGGACAACGAACCAATGGCGGACATGCATAAACACACGCATGGACTCCCGCGCTATATCGTCAAATGTTCAAATGCTCACTCACTGGAGTAGCAGCCTATGAACAAGTAGCTGAGGATAGAGTATATACAGTACTTTGGAGTCCAGCCTGCTGGTCGTTGAACACGCGAAATATCCGGGACTCTATCCGCGCAAGCTACTCAGCTGGCGTGCGGGGCTATACTATCGTTTTGCCTATGGGACTTTAAACGGTTACAACTTTATTATATTTGTGGGCAGCATTGTTCAAAGTCTAACGCTTGTTTCTATAGTTCTGTTATTCGAATTCGGTTGTTATTTTTCCAGGTACGGCAGTCTGCCGAATTTCTAAAACTATAGCGACGTAGTTTGAAGTGTGTGTACTTTTCGTAGATATACAAGTGTAACGCGCGTTAAATAGTCTCGTAAAAAACAGGCAGGAGATCTCTTAACGCGGTAACTGTCATTCCAGTAAGCCCCACAAGTAAAAAATCCATATTAATTATATTCGTCGCTGTTCGGTCGCCTTGCACAATATCACATTCAGGAAAAGGAAAAATACTGCTATATATATTAAAAAGAGGGAGAAAAAATTGTGAGTAGGTGTTTTGAAGTGTTTTATGGACATGAAAAAACTTATTTGCTGACAGTTTTCAAGGTATTGAAAAAAAAATTGCCTAAAAATCTATAACATCGTGTGCCACATCGAATTAAATAAAAAAACAGCATGATATTGATATGTGTAGGTTCACGAGGTACTGAGTACCGCTTTAATTTAATTTGACATCTAAGTTCGTATCCTTGCACTCGTCATGCCCTGGAGTTGCACCACATAATCTCCCATGATTATAGAGCCAGCGATTTATGGTATAAAGAATTCTGCAACAATTTGTTTGAATGCGTTATGTGTACATCTGTTTCTCTGCTCCGTAGTGAGTGATTGGAAGTTTCTAACTTTCGGCGTCTCGGGGTCTACCTTCAAATCACGAGCGTGTGGTGTAGTTAAATGAGCCAAGCCTCTGCCCTATTATATTCTGCCAACAACCACCAACAACCACAGTTGCAGGTGTGCATGTAAGACATTGAAACAAGTTGTTGTAAAATTCTTTGCACCAATAATCACTGGCTCTACCCGTGATATTTAGTTTGCGAGCACCATCTCGCATAAGTTTTGCATGTATCTTGCATCGTGTAACAGGGGCTTATATAATCTGGACGCTAGCAGCTTCTCTCTCGCCACGGCGCAGCTGAGTAATTCGAGCGTGGCAGCCAAGGAGAAATTAAAGTGGCTCGGGACAAAGTCCAATGACTCCGCAATTTTACGGTTCGTTAATTACGATAAGCGTGTAGTCCGGGATTGTTGCCCAATTTTAACATTTTTCTATCAAACATTTTTAGTGGGAAAGAAGAAGACCTTGAATACGCCCGTAATCGCTATTTTTTAAGCCAGAAAAATAATTTCTTTTAATTGGTTGACCGAGCAGGGTGGAGCACTGATAATGCACTGAACTTGCATTTGATAGGACGCGGGTGATTTACCGAAGTTATTAAAGGAACCATCTTTGCCGGTTCTTGATTCTCTGAGTCACGGGAAGTTGCGGTTGGCCCAGTGGGTAGAGCGTTTGCCTCTCCCCCTTCTATACAGCGTCCCGATTCCCGGTGGGTCCACCCAGGTTTTGGTATGAAAGTCGTGCGGGACGATGTTTTTCGGCGGGTTTTCTCAGGGGATTCCTAGTTTCCTCCACTTCTTCATTACGGCGCTGTTCCATGCTTTCTGCACATCACCTCTTGCCAGCGCTGAAAACTCCGCTGACCAAAACCAAAACCCCTTCACAAGGGTTCCGTCTCTAATGACCTCGCTGTCGACGAGACGTTCTAAGGTCAGAACAACGGCTCACACAAACCGCTGCTTCAGTTCGTGAGCGAAATATTTCTCCGCGTGAAGCACGGGACCGTCACGCCAAGGGCCTGACAACGTTCTCCATTGTTGGCGTCGTCCGTGTTCGTCTGTGACAAATACCTAACGTCCGATTCAAGCTCTAACTCGATTTAACTTCTCGCAACGACGACGTTGCTAGACACAACAGTTGTCCATTCATTCCGCAGCATTGTCTCCTCGCCGGGAATGTCTCATCACGACGAGCGGGCTATCGATATCCCGTCCCTGCCGTGGGAGCAGTCGACCTGCGAACTGTATACCTGCCGTTCCTTTGGGCTCGGGTTCGAATCCTAGATGTTTTCAGTGTGTGTACTGACTCAAAAATTACACTACTGTCAAAAAGCTGCGCTGACGTATGGGTTCACTGAGAGTGGTAACTTTGTGTGGTGATAGTTTATGAAAAATTAAGTCGAAAATGTGTTTTCTATTTGTCTTTAAAGTAGAT
>PNEQ01028041.1:19166-43362 GCA_003012365.1 Medauroidea extradentata
GGGGGGGGGGGGGGGGGTGATATGAGAACGTGTCTGATTGCTGCTGATGAAGATCAGTATCTTGTTCTTTTGTTGGAGGAAGAAATGAAAACAGTATTGGTTCACTGGCCCCTCGGTTCGTTCCGTGTAGCCGCCAACGGCCGCACGCTTCTTATTGGCCAGCGCGCGAGCTCGCCTCGTAATTACCGCCTGAATATTTGTAATGAGGCAATTCCCCGGGCGGAACGCAAATGAGACGTAATTCAGGTGTGATTGTTCCTGGGTGGTGGGATGGGCACTCAGCCGCCCTCAGGGCGAACACATGGTGTCCGGCATAGTTCACGAGTAACTGTGTTCCCTCCATCTCGCGGTAAAGTCTTTTCATGCCGGGTCATCCCTACAGTAGCACAAGTATCTGTACAACCGCCAGGCTACTGCTACTGGCTACATGCATATACGTGGTTCTCAATAAATATAATTTTTGCTTTAAGAGGGCGTGGTACATAATGCAACGCTAAAAGCATTTTTATATAACTGTCGGTTTCTTGAAGCCATTTGCGAAAATTAAACAATAGCGATCCTAAGCTATAGTTTTAGCCAACGTTTTAAACAAAATTGTTTCCAGTGTTACGAACTACTGAGGCACAGTCTCTGTGCCGGAACCTCGTGCATTTAACTGCGACGCAAGAGATCATGCGTAACTAATTAGTAATTCTGGATAGGCTACATATTTACTCATAAAGTCGGAAAATACCATTATCTAGGATTAGGATTGACATTGAGTGATTTGTCCATATTGGCTTCGAAAAAAGCGTATAAATCAATTGAAATTTTCAGCGTTTATTTATCTACCACGCACTCTTAAGAGATTGGTGCATGGAAAACTGGAAATTGTTTAACTGCACATGGCTAATTTCAGAGTGGCCACTGTGCCTACCTGCGTAAAGTTACGTGCCCTGACAACAAAACTGGAAGTTTCAGTTGCATTTATTTGGCGTTTGTGAGGACTTTAGTAGAAGTTCACGCACACTTCGCCCGCTTCAGAATATGTTTTATGAGATGTAATAAGTGAAGAAGAGAATTAAAATTAAAGGCTTTACTTAATGACTTGGCGTACTTATATTACTGATTTGACCAGTCAGTAGTTGTCTAGAGTGAAACTATATTTTATTTCGAATTGAAAATTTCGGTACAGAACATTTTTCACTCTAAGGAACAACAGATTGGTCAAATCAATCATGTAAGTACCTCCTTAAAGTCATAAAGTAAATATTTACTTTCATTCTTTTCCTCGTATATTATATACATAAAACACATGTTCACGTCTAGATTTAGTTTCTTGGACATACTCCATTGCAAATGAATTACTGTCAAAGAAAACTAAACAAATATAGAAAACCACAAATAAGCAGAGTATGCTTTAGTCAGCAAGATACATACACAACATGAAATTCCAAAATGGAATCGGGTCAAATAAAACAAGGGACAAACAGATAATAAATGAAAATAATAACACACAAAAATAAAAAATCAAAAAACTAAGTAACATGCGACACAACGAAGAGACGAAACAAACCTCAACAGATATCGGACACAAACAGAAAAGACAAACGACACAACGATGAGACGAAACAAAACACAGTAGTTTTCCAGACAGTGTTGCGACGTTTCGGGAAGTGGATCTGTTCCCGTCATCAGGTAGACACACAGGGTTCTAACTGACAAAATTAAAAGAAAAATCAAAGAATCAGCATTTATTATTAGCAATAGCAATATTTTCAGTCAACAGAGTATTGCATTTAAAAAAAAATATGTGGATCCCATTGATTAAGAGGGAAACAACTTGACAGCACAAAACAAAAACACACACTCAACCCATCACAACCAATCAGAGTCAATCTATGCTGCGCGACCAATCAGGAGACAGCTCGTCACCTATTGGCTGATCAGGATAAGTGGGCTTACCCTATATATACCCATACTTAAAGTCACACTAGACAGGACGGAATCAGAAGAGAGACAAATAACTGCTGGAGTCCCACAAGGCTCAACATTATCACCACTACTATACAGCACATATACAGCTGACATACCCCAGACAGCGGGCATAACGACATTGATGTTTGCAGACGACACATTAATACACAAGACAGGAAAAAACCTGAGATACACAACCCTTGCACTACAACACCACCTAGACAAACTACAAACATGGCTTCAAAAATGGAGAATTAAAGTAAACGCAGGAAAATCAGCCTCGCTAGTCATGACAAGGAGAAGGACAATAAGACCACACAACAATTTGACCCTATTCGGAGACGAAATACCATACAAGAACACTACAAAATACCTGGGACTAACAATAGACCGCAAACTTACATGGCAAGAGCACACTATAAACATCAGAAGAAAAGCTACAGCTAAATTCAAACAACTTTACGCATTATTCAAAACAAAAACCTGACTAACAAAACGAAAACAACCATATACGTATCCATCATAAGATCAGACATGTTGTACGGATGCGATGTTTGGGGATATGCGGCGCGCTGCCACATAGACTCACTACAAAGACTACAAAACAAAATACTGAGAGCTGCCGCATGGGAGCGACTATACTGACACCAACAGACGAATTACAAGAAGCAGCCAAAACCGAAAAAATACTACAAAGAATTACAGACAGAAATGCAACGTTCTACAGCAACACAAGACTACATACCAACCCAAAAATAAGACAGCTAGGAACCTATGACGTAGACCTAACACAGAAAGCAAGAAGGCCAAAAAAAAAAAAAAAAAAAAAAAAAAAAAAAAAAAAAAAAAAAAAAAAAAAAATTAAAAAAAAATAGTAAAAACAAAAAGACACCCCAACAAACAAAAAACACTTCAAATAGGCAACTGCCAGAGAAAAACAAAGAAACAGACAAAAGAAGCAGATGCAGACACCCAGCTGTAAAAAAAAAACAGGAAGCGAGGCAGAAAGAGGAAAACTGCAGAAAACAGGATAAAAACTAACCAAACTTTAAATTACAGAACCACACCATTTCAATCACCATCCACCACCAAGATGACCAGACAATCACCCTCATTCCAGTCACCAACTCACCACCACAAAAAAAAAAAAAAAAACGGGCAAATTTAGAAACTTAACAAAATCAGCTGCAAAATTACAACAAAAGGCGGGCGCTCTTGTGGGCTGTCGAGGGACCCTTGGAGACGAAAACCCAGAAAGGGGGCAACAGCCCTCCTCATGGGCGGACAGACCTAAGGGGCTTGAGTATGCTGCACGAGTGCACTGCAGAAGCCCGTGAACTGGACAACCCTGCACGCGGATGTGTACTGCTGACTCCGGGGCCTAAAAACCTTAATGGAGCTCAGGAAAGCATCAAAACGTGCAGGAACCATGAAGCGGAGGGAGGGGGAGCGCACTGGGTGGGTCGCAGCCGGCCGGTACCGGGGTGTAAAAACTTAGATGGTGCCGGTTACGAGCGATCAAGCCCAGGGTTTGCATACCCTAACCTTAGCTGAAGCAGAGGGTCCTTCCGAAGGTCTTGCTGAGCTGGATGCCGTGCCATACTGTCTTGGTTGGTCCGACGAGAGCCAGGTAAAACTGCCAAAAAATCCGCCATAAAACTGCCATTACCGAACTAGGAAGGGGTGGACGAGTGTTGCGAAAAGCCTCGGCTTAGTAGTGCCACTGCAGGAAGCCCCTTTCCCTGGCTAGGGTACCTGACAAGAGGGAGTAAAGGGTGGCCTGATAAGCTTCCTGAAATCCCTAAGACAGTGTACGGCTTGGGTGACAGCAATGTTACCCCCGCACTGAGGGGGCAGGTCTGCAGCTGGGCTTGTCCCCAGTGATGATAAGCGGCGGCGTCGGCGGCGGCGGCGGTGGTCTCCTCATCAGTCGCACTCGTGTTCCTGAACCCTGTGTGTCTACCTGATGACGGGAACTGATTCCACTTCCCGAAACGTCGTAACACTGTCTGTCTGGAAAACTACTGTGTTTTGTTTCGTCTCATCGTTGTGTCGTTTGTCTTTTCTGTTTGTGTCCGATATCTGTTGAGGTTTGTTTCGTCTCTTCGTTGTGTCGTTTTGTTATTTTTCTCTTCGTGTCTGATATCTACTGTGTTTTTTTGTTTCGTCTCATCGTTGTGTCGCATGTTACTTGGTTTTTTGATTTTTATTTGTTATTATTTTCGTTTATTATCCTTTTTTTCCTTGTTTTATTTGACCCAATTCCATTTTGGAATTTCATGTTATGTAGCCTATGTATCTTGCTGACTAAAGCATACTCTGCTTATTTATGGTTTTCTATTATTTGTTTAGTTTTCTTTGATAGTCATTCATTTGCAGTGGAGTAGTACAAGAAACTAAATCTAGTCGTGCACTCCCATTGCACAGTTCTTTCAAAGATCCTAACATATTCACGTCCCGTTGTTCCGTTCTGAAAATGTGCGTGAACTTAAAAATGTCTTACAAATGCCTCCCAAATTCAGTTGCAACTACCATGTTTCCTTGTCAGGATACGTACCTTTACGCAGATAACTACAGTAGCCACTCTTAAAGGGACCATGTGTAGCTCTATTTACCATGCATGAATGCCCTTAAGCCTAGAGCTGGTGATGTTTGGTGAAAAAATTGAAGAGTGGAAATGATAAAGGAGCTAAGTGCCAAAAAAGACCAAATTGAATTTATTGCATCAAAATTAACTAGGTGTCGATGCTAATATGATACTGAAAAATTAAGTCTCAATAATTTTCCTGACAGATTTTGTGGTAGATAAATAAACGCTGAAAACATCAATTTATTCCTACGCTTTTTTCGAAGCAAATGTGGACAAAATACTCAATGACAATCCTATATAATGGTATTTGCCAACTTTATGAGTAAATATTTATCCAGAATTACTCATTCTTTACGCGTAATCTCTTGCGCCGCAGTTAAATGGACGAGGTTCCGGCGTCAGAGATTGTGCCTCAGAAGTTCGTGACACTGGAAACTATTTTGTTTAAAACGTTGGCTAACACTGTTGTCTAAGAATGCTGTTGTTGGTTTTTGCAAATTGGCGTCAAGAAACCTACATTTATAGATTAATGCTTCTAGTGTTGAATTATGTACCACGCGCTCGTAAAGATCGCCGTCCCCATATGTCCACACGCTCTTGCAGCGCTGTTGTTTGCCTTTCACGTGAAAACATATTTTTGGCACTTAGCTCCTTTAGCTTTTCCACTCCACAATTATGTAACAGATTGGTTCAATGCCCCATGTGCACATCTGCTGCTCTGCTTCGTGGTCAGTGATTGGCTGTTTGTAACTCTCTGCGTCTTGAGGTTCTACCCGCAAATCACAGACGTGTGGTGTAGTAACCTTATTCTCATTGGCTCAGTCAAATGAGCCACGTCTCTGCACAATTACACTCTGCCAATAACCACGAAACAGAGGTGCAGATGTGAGCGTTATGCATTTATACAAAATGTTGCGTAATTATTTTCACCAATAATCACCGGCTCTACTTCAAGCCCTTGGACCGAGCGAGGTAGTGCAAAAGTGACACGTTGGACTCGCGTTCAGGAGGACCCGGGTTCGATTCCCAACTCCAGCCATCATTATTTCGGGTTACCATGGTTTCTTCAAAGTCGCTCCAGTTGACTGTTGGTATGGTTCCTTAACAAAGGCCATACATGCGCTTCAAGTTTCCATCATTCTGTTCAGAAATGTGAAACCGTAGGTAATGACTTTTCTATCGACGAGGCACAAACCTTAAAAATAATATAGGCCTACTATAATTAGGCCTATTCACTGAAAACGCGAATGATAAAAACAGCTTTCAGTAGTATTAAATTATTATAAATATCTGCGAGTTATCTAAGACTTCGTGATGATGATAAGTGTTCTGCAAGAAGACAAGTTTAGAACCACAGAGGGCGCTGGGTGATAAGACTCCGTGGAAATTTATATTTCGTAAAACATGTATGCTGGGTGACTGTAAATTTTCATTCCGCTCACAACAAAACTAAAACTGTTATTATTACCTCCGAATAACCGCTCATAGTTTTATTCGGTTTCGAATCGCAATCTCTGTGAATATAAGCTACTGGATAACGACATCTCGATACAATTTTCCACTGTAGCGCAAAACAGCTTGCAGACGAACGGAATGATAAAAAAAACAAGCTATATCGCTTTCTGCTCACTTGTAACTAGTTTAATTATCTAGTCGGTATAAACCTAAATTAGTTGCTGTAAACTGTGTAGAATACAAATATATAGGCTATACTTCATTTGACAGTAATTTAATATTCTTGAATTTAAATTAGAAACTATGTGGAACTACTTTTGGCGATTGTCTGCAAACCGTAAATGGTGTGAAACAATCATTGTAAATGTAGAATTTCGTGGAGTATAGTACAGTCTCTTTTTTTTTCAGAGATTTATTTCAAATGTGGGCACTTTATAGTGATCCACTTACTATATACCGCAATCGACAATACAAGCCATGCCGGAGTGTTTACACAACAATATAAAGTTTTCCAGAAATGTATAAATGTATGTAACATCCACTGGTGTTGGCTGTTCAGGCTAAAGTAAAACTTTTCACTTTCTTCACAGCAGGCATAATAACAAAAAAAAAAAAAAAAACTTTGTGGTCTCAGACGTTACCGTGGGTGAGTTGTGTTTAACAAGTGGCGGAAAAACAAAACGCAATGAAATTTATAAGTAAGTAGGGACTTATAAAATGCTGACTGTATGGTGTGTTGTTCTTGTGTATGTGTATCGTCTTAATATCCAACGTCAGACAATTAGGTTTGAAATTAGTGTTCTACACTACATACTACTCCAGATCTACATTGAAGCTATGTTTGATGACACATTTAAGATATCCGACGTAGTGACGTATATATGTGTGTGTGTGAGAGAGAGAGAGAGGGTGTGGCCTATATGTGTAAAGAAGGTAGACGTACATATACACACACATCCTTCTGCAGAAACCCTGCTGCTGATATCTAAGTATAGGCCAAGCCAGATGTTTATAAATACAACCCTCTTGTTTTTACGCCGATGCCCTGTTGAATTTACACACACACACACATATATATATATGCCACCACTGCATTTTTGTTCATCTCTTTGCGGTCCACATTGTCATGGATTCTATCAGGCTGGTTTTTCAATACCCTTAAAGTACAGTAGTGAGCAAATAATTATTTCCATTAAAAGCAAATACTCGTAAACACATGTTCATAACTTTGTTTCCACTTTTCAATTACTAAAACAATGTTTTTCTATTCTCACATGATAAAAGGATTTTTTTGTTCGAATGCGATATCGTGAAAAGTGACCGCATGCCAGGGCGCCAAGGTCTTGTCCTCTTGCACCAAGCCAAGAGAGTGTACCAGGAGACAACTCACAGACACTTTCTATTACTGAACAGTAGAACCACGATTTGGTCTCGAAAATATTTTTCCACCATTTTGTTTCAGTGCCTTACGTGCACAAAGGCAGCTATGCTTCATGATTGTTGGCAGCGTGTCTTCGTCCAGACACAACAGAATAAGGTTTATTGTGGCACCATACGTCTTCGATTTGCCAAAACAAGTGACAGTTAAAACTACTAACCACTGACCAAGTAGCAGAGGTGCAGATGTGCACATAAGGCACTGAAACCAAATGTCGAGAAAATATTTTCGCCACAAATTCGTGGTTTCACTGACCAGTGCGAATGACCAACAAGCAAACTTACCATCTAAATAGTCCCATCATGTTGCAATCTGTGCCACCCAGACTAATGGTGCTTGTACGTGCATAGCTGTCTCCAGTAGAATCCCGCGGCCCTTCCAAGAAGAGTCATCTTGCTTGCGTGGGTCTCCAGCGGCAAAAACTTTCCCTGATTCGCCGGTAAGAGACAGACATATAAGTCAGCCGAACCATTGCCGTCAGAGAACTGGCGGCACTATTAATATTACCCTTCTTGGCGGGGTTGGTGTATCAAAGGCAGGGGCTTTTACTTGGGGCAACGCTAGACGTCAGAGGTTAACGTGTAGCAGCCACGGAGGTGAATATATTTAGGAGACGCTTCATGTCACGTATTTGAAGCCGCTTTTTTTTTGGGTGTCACATTATGGCGCTGAGTTTTTTTTAGGTTATTCACCTATAAATAATAAAAAAAGAACATCTTTAAGGTCAATGCAAACAAGCTTTGTAGCTAATAATATTAGTTAACATATAATTTATTTGAAATAGGGTCTTGATTACAAACTTTTCACATAACGATAAGTTAATTAATGAACAGGAAGTTGTCATGATGTGACACCCAAAAAAGGCGGCTTCACGTATCTGCAATACATTCTATAGGAATGGCCACCCCCTGGTAGCAGCCAGCATCAGACACGCCGGCGGACATTGCCCTTGTACGAGGTGTACGGCCGTGAATCTCCCGCAGTGCCGACGGAAGAGACGATCCGAAAAACGTCTGGACGCGCGGAGGGGATGGATCATTGCCCTCGCATGCGGCTCTCGATCCTCGAGTGGAGGGCAAGAAAGCGCGAGCTACGGAGGTTGGACAAAAGGCACCGTGTCGCTCCGGTAACCACAGCCAATCACACTCCGTCATCGGCGTCAGACGCCGGCCAATGACGACTGTGAGCTCGGCGGTCAGCAGGCCGTGACCTGACGCGACAACACGACGACACAGCCGCCGCCGACAACGACACAGCCGCCGCCGACGTCGACACTCGGCTCTCGCCCGTAGAGGCGTGATAACCAGCTTACCGCATTGCGATACGTGAAGATATATAATTAAGGTGGGGTATCAACAGCCATCTTGAGGTTTACGTTTGTACATTTTATCATGATAGGACGTATAATATAACATAGCAGAGAGTTTAAGTGACTTGTTTCACAATTTGGTTATAGACCAGACGTAGTTAAATTTCTTAGAAAACTCCGTTCCGCCGCTTCACAAAATAAAACGATTCCAATACATTTTATTAAATATTTCTTCGGAAGACAAATTCTGCGTCCTCTCATGATCAAACGAATAAAAATAAACAGCCGCATCTTACGTAAGCGCTTACAAAATTTTGCTTACCTGAGACATTGGCAGTACTGAATAACGAAGCAGTGCTTCTCCACACAACAATTGGCGATCCTGCAAAAAACTTGGGGCGTGTTTGAAGAAAGCTGATGCTTTGGAGTCGACAAATTGCAAACATGAGCTCCCGAATTTTCAGCAACTGGCAGTTCCTAGTAATTGCACAGCATGATTTGGCTGAAACTATTCTTTTCTCAAACACAATTCCTTACAAAAACATATTTTGATACGCAGAAATATTATTAATTCTTATATATTGAGACCGAACAAATTCGCGGGATCACTGACCTGTAGGCTATCTTCCAAGAATATATGTGTACTCAACAAGACAACAGCTGTTGATTAGCTGCTCGCTGACATACTGGAATGGGCCTGTATTCAGCTATAGTCTTATTATTGGCTCAACTACTTTCAGGAAGTGTCGAGTAAGTCAACGTCCAATTATGAACTTGATACTGACCTATAGTTGCTGGAACTCTAGCTTGCTCCTAAAAGAAAACGCGAATTTTTCACGTCTATACTTATATAGACCTGAATATATTGTCTGGAGACATGCTCTTACATATACCTGAACACTTCCATCGTGTACTCTATAAGTATGCAACTGAATATTTCCTGGAGGACTATCAGCCGATAATAAAGAGACAACAGAGTGGAGATATAATCATGTTCAACAGTGGCAGCGAGATGGCGACGAACAGCTGATGTCTGCTAAGTACGCAATTAGCTTGTGTAGTTTATTCTGCAGGTTAGTAAACTAGCGAAGTTTGCCTGCCTTTGATAATCATCTTGAATAATTACGTAGGTTATTTCTTTCCTAGTTAACCATTATTGGTTTTCATTGCAATGTACTGGTAATGATAATATTAGTACTACCTCTGGTAATATCTTGCATTTAATCTGATGTACTGCAGACGTTCATGGTGTTGCATTTTTCGTAGATGAAACATAATAAAAATAATTTGAGCAGTTTTGAGTAAAAGTATAGTCGTGACGTGCAACAACACCGTCCATGCACGAGGTACGAAGCGAGCATATAGACGTTGACGAGGGGAGGGGGAAACGCAAGAAAAGCTCTAGATTTTTCAAGTTATGTCGAATGTAATATTGAGATTTAGTATTCAGAAACTATGTTGGCTTGGAGGGCGTTAGCACATGATGCACATATGAGAGTTTATGTATCTTTGAAATCAAAACACGAATATTTCCCGGGCCAATTTCACATCTGTACCGGCAAAAAATTATGTGAAGTATATATCAACCATTTGAAGACCACGGCCATAGAATAACAGGTCTGGACAATGAAAAATAAAAAAATCTCTGCCTGAACTTGTTCCTGAATTATTGTTGGCGTAATTGGTACACTGCTGCTCTTATAGTAAGTGTAGCAGTAATATTAACGAGTAGCAAAGTGTTCTATAGCCGCTAGGGAGACACTAGTACACTGTAAAAACTTCCTAAATAGTAATAGCAGTTATTTACCCATACACTGAATGAGATTCTTCCTATACTTCAGCTTGAAAATATAGAACAATTTGAGTACTCTGTTACTGTACAAGTCTGATAACTCCAATGTACATTAGACTGTTTCCAAAAAAAAAAAAAAACTGTGTAGGAACTCTTAACAGTGTGGTGTATTGGAAAAAATTTTACTATCCTGACTTTCTTATTACTCCTAGGTTAAGGTAAGTTTACAAAAAAAATACAGCGTAGGAATGATAGTTTATAGCAATGTTAAAACAACACTACTATTTAGTGACATTGTCAGTCATAAAGGTGGTTAACACAAATAGCCTTGGTAGGTACGTTAGTATCCAAACCTGTGTTTCCAAGACCAAGCCCGTCTCAACTTGGATACACGTACTCTGAATGCTTTATTTACTCTGTGATCATTGTATTCTGTGCCACCAGGTTGAGTGCATGTGACTGGCTACACGGAGAAAAACCGCCTATCTGAAACCTAAGGCGATTAAGTAACCTGATGTGGTAGGCTAGGTTTGCTCAGTCACCGAGTTATGTCTAACCATCTGCAAGCTATTCAAGGTCGCGTGACTTACAAGATGCTTGAAGAATTCTACGCGGGTCACTGTTTGAACGAATAAAGCTGAATTTTTTTCCTGGCTTGACTAACCTCGTCACTTAATATAACCGCCTATAGAGAGTACGTAGAGAGCAGAACGGAGAACCTGTTCGTAGTGTCTCGGCAGCTCCGCGGAGGTTACACGATGGCTTCGGCCTCTGGAAGAGACGAGCGTGGGCTGGCGGCTGGTCGTGTGACTGTCTTACACTTATATTAACCTCTGAAGTAAATTACCACTGCAACTAGTAACATAGCCGCCTCTAGTGTAAGGCCGCGACTTTCAATGTGGCAACCCTGCAAACTAGTGTCATATGACTAGTTCTTCGCACTCTCCTGCTTCATTGACTTTAAATTCACAGAAACAGTCAACATACTAAAGTCATTTCCTCCCTCTTGTTGTATAAATGGTATTATACAGTACGACACGCAAAACTGCTAAACTTATTCCAAATATTCCAAATACGTTTACCTAAGAAAACTTCAAACAATGCTGCTATAATTCTAAAAATAAAACAATTTTACTAGAAATATAATTTTGGTAAATGAATTTCAAGTGATAATTCATCGCCACCGATTCCTCATCATATGCCATTCGAGGCCGTGCTGTCACGAGACCGAAAGCCGATGCTTCCGTAACTCGCTAGGTGTTTGTAAACTCAAATGCACCCCGACAGACAGTTGCAAGTCATTTGAACCGACGGCGGGACGCGTGTAACTGTTATAGTTGAGACTCTTAGCACGTATGAAAGTGGTCATTGCCATAGTTAAAAATATTCCATAATCAATGTACGAATATACACAAATATAACACATTTAACACGGATAATCATATAGCACTTACAATGCATCGCGAGTCACAAGAAATTATATTTTCAAGTCTTCCGAAAATCGGCCTTTTCACGTAGGTACATCTGAAAATTTGATTCCTGCAGCAGTTTGTTTCAGTGTCTCATGTGCACAGCTGCAGCTCTGCTTTATTGTTATTGGCAGCGTGTCTTTGCGGAAAGACGTTTCTCATTTGACTGCGCACCAATTAGAATAAGGTTACTGCGAACAACACACGTCCATGATTTGCAGTAAAACGTTAAGACACGAAACAATTAAAAAAACAGCCAATCACTGGCCATGAAGCAGAGCTACAGCTGTGCACATGAGGCACTGAAACAAACTGCTGCAGAAATATTTTCAACAAAAACTGGGGTCCCTACTTATAGATAACAAAACTAATATATGAAGTCACGTATAATTAAATTCAAAGTACAATTTTCACTAACAAAATGATAGGATCACCAGAGTTCCTGTAGTGCGACGAAACACTGCGTGTCATTCAGCGTCTTGCACATAGGGGTGATGGGACACTACCAGCACGTGTCTGAGTCGCCCTTACCGCTGTTTCGTTCTGAGTGTCATACACCCGAATCAGCTTGAGGTAGAGGCTGAATAACCTTTGTCCTCGTCAAGATGACCTAGGGTGGTAAACCCACTTTAGGCTGTTGGGTGTTGAGAGACGATGTAACCACAACCACACGTCGCGGTTGGAAAGGGCGTATCCCTTTCTGCCAGTCGCTGATTTGTAGCTACACTATTACTGTTCTGTCAGCCTTGGTGGAATCATTTACCTATACTGCAACAGGAACGAATCTTATATTTTTTATGTTAATGACACACGTTAGAAATTAAGGTGGCCGACTGCCCAGGACGCTAAACGCGTGCCATCCTTCAACCGACCAAAGATTTTTTTGAAAACATACAGTATGCGAAGTGACGTCCGCTTGGAAATAATAGCATGCAAATAACGTTGCAGCATGTGTAAAATTTTCAGATCATCTACTAATCTTTACAGATAATTTTCTCACGGCTGAAAATTACTGAAAGGGGTGTTTTTGCGTCTCTTTTTAGCTATACAAAGCTTGGCACAGATTCTTTAAAAAGGAAAGGACGTGTACAATATACAGTTATATTTAATAATACGTTATACAAGGATAGGGTCACCACCGATTGTCTTGTTATAGGCGAGAAGACTGCATGCCAGTTCAGTGACGAGGCTAGGAGGAGGCGTGATGCACGTGTAGTATCTTCCTAAGAGCTCCGTACTTGGACTGTTATGAACCAGCCAGTGCATCGCTGGTTCAAACATAAGTGTGAGGCAGGTAAGCCCTGACAAGCAGGACGCCTGAGCATTCACATAGTTTCCTCACCAGCGCAACAGGACCAAGAAATTATAAATATAAATACTAAACACAGGACACAATGCGACAGCGGAATCCCCAACTCTGACGAGTATACTAGTTGTAACACACGGTGTGATATAGGGACGTGTGAAGCTGCATAAGGGGTCTGTCTGCACCATATCGACTCCCGGGTCACAACGCCACTAAGATGCACCAGGATGTAATCCCTACAGCACATCAGCCTCGCCAACATAAGTAATGTGGGACTGTCGATATAATAAGCGGATATTTAACCTATAGCATTGTTACTTCATAACATAACGTTATAATCTGACTCACTCTGTATAGTTGTACTGTATTTTATAATTTAATATGAGCCGTGACCTAAAGCGAGTTCATAATATCAGCGAACTCCCGTACTTAACTAACACAGTCCCTCTTTACAGGTAATAACTTAACACTATTCCCCTTATCCCACATGTTTGCATATTGTTTTTAAAAATCACAACAGTGCAAACTACGTCCAACCTGAATATTGACATGTTTTCTCATTGCGGAAGCATTGCTTATAGAAGAGCCATGTAGAATATTTGTATCGTTTGAAATTTTTCAATTACTTCATTAAGAAGCTGATTATTCAACGTTCATTCCCCTTGAAAATTGTTGCTGCAAGTTTGGATAGCGGTCATGGAGATGATGCAGTAATGGAAGTGATAGGTTCTGTTTGGTCCGGAAATTTTGGCAAATCTAAAAGTAATATTTTTATATGTTTTACATGTTTGATGTAATGTGAGTACATATTTTTTGATCCTAAAATGAACATGAGATGCTCGATTCATAGTGTGTACAGGAAATTTCAGAGTGAAAATTCTAAATGATCTAAGTGCCAAAAAATGAATTCGAGTAAAAGGGAACAACAGTGATGCAAGAGTATGCATACAATTTTCAACGATCATATAAACTATGAAGACAGTTATTGGGACTCAGCTCTTACAGCAAAACATAGACACCGGCACATAGTTTATTTTGATGTAACTAACTAAATGCAGTGTCTTTTGGCACTTAGACCATTTAGCATTTCCACTGTACATGTGTCATCTAATGTGACTGACGTAATATAATAGTCTATGAAAGCAATAGGCCAAATACTTGTAGAGTTATATGAAACAGAGTGTACCTGAGGAGAGGCGCAGAGCAGTTACGCGGCTGTGGCGGGTAACTAAGTATGATTGCATGTATGTTTTGAAGCGTTCATGGACTCGCGGCCAGGTCGGACCATCAGTCAGCACCTGGCAGTGCGGCCCTTGAGGACCGCCCACGGCGACTGAAACTACCACCCCCCCCCTCCCACCCTCTCCTTTCACATTTCCCTCTCGCTTTTTACCCTTAAGGGTGTTTAACTTATGTAAAATCATACTTTCTTATTTTCGTTAAATACCGTCATCTGGGGCAACTTGCAACACCTGGGATAACTTTAAACAATTTTTCAAGAATCTTTTATTATACGTATGGGTGCCGTCAATTAAAAGTTTTTCTGATAATTTTACTTGGCTCCTGTTGTTAATGTGTCATTTATTTTTGTTTTATCTCTTACGACTTCTATATGTACAATAAAAATTCTTGAAATATTGTTTCAAGTTACCCCAGGTGTTGCAAGTTACTCCTGATGACTGTAGTGTGAGTTTTGCTGACGATACTTGTGAGTACAGTTCCATTTTTCGAAACAACTTTGTCTCGCATAGTTTTTCTAGTAAAATAGTGTCTAAGCTAACACACTGCCAAGACAATAGTGAAAACCGACTGACTTACTCAAACGAAATAATTCGCAGTGAGTTAACATGCCATGGGCAATGTAACCCTAACCTGTCTAAACGCACAACGCAATATTTGGAACCTTTAAAAAAATCGCAAAAATTACAGGGAAAAGTTGCAAATTCAACCTTTTTTTTTTAAATTCAAAAGTTGTTAACTGTGAGTTTTTCTAATACATGGCTATGTAGTCCATGTTATGTTATTTCACTATAAATTATTTCGGTAAGTCAACTGGTTTACACTATTTGCATGGCAGCGTAACATGCAAATTTGGACTTTGACGCACCGTTATGTGAGCACTGTGCAATCTGAAATTGTTTCATAAGAGGTAACTGTACTACAAGTATCGTCTACAACACTAATACTATTTCGAAAAAAAATATATTAAAGCACTTCAACACCCTTAAACCCGTTCAGTCCTCTGTCAGGGTTATGTGCAGTTAACTTCCCACTCCACAAACACTTCACCAATCTGTCGCGAATTCGTCCGTATTACCTGCAGCCCCACGATATTGTATTTCCTCGTGTTTTGTAACTGCAGTAAAGCATCATTTATCCGGGAACCGTTCAACCGAGACATTGGTTAGCTGAAGGCGCTCTGCTATAGTTAGCGAGAGATTTTGTTCAGCGCTTAAGGGGCTCGCCTCGTTGCCATAAAATTACACTGCAGCGTGTTTGAAGAAAACGTTTTACACCTAAACTAATACACGTGTGTTCACGCCGTTTCTCTACGAAAAGAACACACACTTCAGACGATTGCCCTTAAGTACTTTCAAGACAACACACTATTATAAATCCCCTTTTAGGGCACGTCTAAATGGGTTAAAACGGGGTTTTCAGGCTGATATAACGGAAAATATACTAGCCGAATACATGTGAAATCACTTAAGGGTAGTGCATTGGACTTTAGTAAAGTGATTTCGTAAATAAAACAATAGGGTAACCACTTAAAGTCCCATAGGAAATTTGTTTTTTTCGTGAAGACTGCACGCCTTAAGCGTAGAGGCGACGCACCGTTGTATGGCCCATACGACGTCGCCCTTAGCACCATACCTCACTCACGCAAACACATGTGCCACGAGGCGGGTCCCTTAACAACGAGGTCTTTAGCGCTGGTGAGGGGTGACATGGCGTGAATATGGAGCAGTAGTAAAAGGTGCATGCATGTACCAGGAATACTTCCCATAAATTTTTTCTCAAAATGCCGCCCCCCGTAAAATAAATGAATAAATTATATATACATATATATAATTCGTAAAGTAAAATTTTGTGAATTGAGAGACCTGATTGACTGTTACATAAGACAAAAACGACGACACTCTCACATACATTATTATTGGACCTTGTAGTGTATAAAATAAAATCCCAACTTTTGATGGGAGAACGCGGACCAGTATGAACATTGTTTGATGTCATTATATAACGAAATTTCGTACATGGAAGGTCACTCGCGCAAACCTATACACCAACAGCTACGACCTTCGCCAAACTGGTGTCCAAAGCACGATTCCTCTACTCCACGTCAAAACTTTCGATGATTAAAGAAATCGTGCAGCAAACTTTCCATTTCTAACAGCCTAGATACGAAACGTCTTATGCCTTTTTCATATATGTAAACGTGACTTTCGTCAAGTATCAAACTCTATTTTACACACAAGAGTTCACCAGTAAAATCGGCAAATGATGGCGTGCTGTGTTTGAACGTATCGCATGGCATTGACGTTACATTTCTGGAGACTTGCATATATTCCACGGACGAGTGTATGTTTCTGACAGCTATCAAATGTCACTAAGAAACTAACTCGGAAATATTATTTTCGTGAAACAATGTACACGTTTTCTGACTGAACGACTTAAAATGAAACTAGTTTGGCAGTATAAGAAACCCTGGTAACTACAGGAAACTTTGTCTGAATAACTCTCAGAACAACGCTATCGGCTTGGTACCCTCGTTGAGTGCTTTACTTTCCGAAAGAACCGTTACCATATATGGGAATGTTTTTGACATTATTGTAATGTCGTGATGGGAAATGATACTTCTGGTGCTTCTAGCAGCTTCATCTGGAACATAATAGAACTTCTTATTAGTTTATGTTGTTCCTGTTGCTCCACTGGCAAACATCGTCACTACATTCGTGGCTCCGGCAATTATTTCACAAGCTAGCTCAGTCATTAATAGGGCCAATTTTTGAAACGGCGTGTTCAGACCTGTTTTACAGACGTTGTTAATGGCAAGGAACCTATCACACAAACAATTTTATGGGCTACTGTTAATTACGTCGTCATGAACGTTTTATGAACAAAAGTTTTTTTTTTTGATCGAACGCCAGATTTTGGAAATTTTAATAACTGTTACTCTTAAGGTCTTTTAGACAATCAAATATTTATTTAATTCAGTTGGAAAATTTAGCACTCAATTTGTAAACAAATGACTTAGAGATGGGCAAATTTCGCTGATTCAATGACCTGCATGTTAGAATCCACTCTCCTATGCATACTCAAGCCCCGTCTATTCGTTCATTGTCTGCTGTTCCACTGAGTAGCAGCTAGTGGACAAATGTTCGGGACTTGAGTATGCATAGGATATTTGATTCTAACATGCAGGTCAATGCATTCGCAAAATTTCCAATCTCTACAAATAATGCACAAAATTAATAGTGTAGCTAACTACAATTATCTACTACGACATAGAAACATTGGTTAAACCAACACAAAATTAATATGTATTATTTCAAAAAATAATGTGCGGATTTAATTTGAATATGGTTTAATACGCATACAGAATTCAATTAATATGTTATTTGAACTAACATTGTCACAAAAACCTCTCCTAAGTTCTTCAATATTTTGATTCAGGAAAATTTCAAATACGTTCGAAACGAAAATCTTTGACGAAATTCAAGACATCCGATAAATTGAAAGACAAAATGCCCGCGGTCTTGACGTAAACATGGAGTTCAATAAACTGAATTAAATAAACTTGAAAGAAAATAGAAGCGAAATTTGATTGTGTGAAAGGGCCTATACAAGATACGAGTATGGTGTGTAGAATGATGACAGTTACGTACAGGCGAGGGTTGCGAGGAAGCTAAGTGAGGACGCGCAGTGTTGACGGCAGTCTTGCCGATGAAATCCTAGACTAAGATTAATTCTACTAGGTTAGAAAGAAAATGTGTTTTACTATGGGAGAGTTTGGCACAGGGAATATTTCTGCCACTAGCTACGCTGCGATCGCTAAGGGGCCAGGTAAAATACCAAACCGTAGTAAAATTACATTTAAATGGTCTTGTAAAGAAGTCATTTAGTTTTGAAGCGAAAATAAACCGATTTCGCGTTTAAATTATCAACTTATTAATTTAGTAAAGTTCTGTGATTGGTAAATTTACACCTCGTACGAAACCAACGCCCAAGCGGCAGAAATTGTCCCTGCGACAAACTTTTAACATTGATCAAGGTCACCCATCTTATAGTTTGCAAGGGGGGGGGGGGCAAGATCATAATATGTTTATGTCAACAGGAATGGATATATCCAATGTATAGATTTGTAGCCACTTGCATATTTCGACACATGAAACCGCTCTGATTACAGAAACTTATAAAACTGCCAATAGTTTGCTATACGTTTTATTATAAAAAAAAACACACACACATTGTGGAACATCTGTTAAAGAGGGTTTAGGCACCTCTGCCCCCCCCCCAACCTATTGGGTGCCCTTGATCTTTCCACCCTGTAGTAAAATTAACCTTACCTAGACGTAGCCGCGGGACGTTAAAAGAGGGGAAGGGGAAGGGACGCGGAGGTTCGGCACAGGTGCCAGCGCAGATGAACAGTCCTCGCCGTCGTAAAAATCCCCGGGGATTGATGTTCGTGATGGTGTATCTTTCCGGCGATTCGCCGGCCTGGACTCGGGGAGTCAGCCTGTCGCCGGAGCCAGGGAGATATTTCACGGCACTTTAATTTAACTGCCGCTAGGCGCGCCACCTTCCCCAGTCACGGACCTGCTCTACTGGTCCCTGTGTTTTATTTCGCCATGTTTCGGTGCTGTTGAATGTAGGATGCCCATTCCCCACTGAATGCCCATTCATGCGCGCAACAACGGTTCTGGGTTCGTGGCTATTTTTGCAAGGACCCTCCCCCCTTCCTTCCCATTATTTTTCACCCACGACAGTGAAACACAGACACAATTTTGGCGGAAATGAACGATCTTCTTATCCCGGCAGCTGTGCGGTGTCTGTAATTTTTTTACGGGCTTTCTTTCCATTCATAACTTTCATGTTTCTATGCGTGCGGATTTTCGTGTGTGTGTCTCAGTAGACACAAATGCAGTCCATTTGAGAATTTAGGGCACTGAGGCATATTTCTAGAACAGTTCGACAGAATGACAACATATTTGATAATGTGACAGTTTAACACGTAGGCATTGACTGAAACCAGTGTAATGCTGTAAGAACGCCATTTTGGAAGATAATGCAGTATGAATAAACAAACAATTGAGTCACATTTCGAGAACTTTCTGCCAGATTTAAACCAAAGACAATCGTCCATGCTTTAAATTAAGTAGGGTTTATTGCTCTTACTTTGCCATCTTGAAAGATAGAACGATATAAATACAGTGGCTGCCAGTTCCTCAAGCTAATCCGTCACAACAAGACTACCTATGTTTTCACGTAAATGAATGTAAGCAATTTTGTGTAAAACAGATGTAGAACTTATTATGTAAACTCCCATATTAGTAAAAACATTTATAGCAGAAACTTATCAAGGCCTACATAAAATAAAAATTAACATTATCGTTAGCAAACTTGTTGATTTTAATCGATATTTATCACAACCCTGGTAATAGACGAAACCTATACACATGAATGAGCAAACCTTACTTTTATATATATATATATATATATATATATATATATATATATATATATATATATATATATATATATATATACGCCTTATATTATAGCAGGTACAGTGTTTATGGCGTGCGAACTGCGGAAACAGGCAGATGCATTAGCCAACGAGATATCGCCATGATAACGAAACTTTGCGTGTTCTGTGAAGACTGTTAGTATTCTTTACTGTAAAATTACATCGCACGTCCCTTCACGGGCACCGATAATTGGCTGTCAAGCACATACAATACAGAGAACTAGCAAAGCACACGATACCAGCCCAAGACGGCAGAGTCGTACAGAATCTTCCAAGTGAAGCAGCTGTGACGGAACATGACTTGTGACTCGTTTCTGCTCACGTAGACTAACTCACACACAAATTCCACTTTTAAATTTGAGCAGAAAGACTGTCTTAAATGTTTTGTTTTTTCTCTATTTTGCTGTAAAAAAAAGTGCGATTTCTTAAAAATTGCTTTTTGTACTCAATACGCAAAAAAATTACATTATTAAGAAGAACATTTCGCAAAGCCACAATACCTGGAAGAAAATGCCCCTCCCCTTCTTTCTTGAACAATTTTTGCAAATTATGATCAAACGTCCTATACTTTCTTGTTATGCGACACACAATCTCAGTTTGATAGAAAAATTATTATCATAAACACTAAAACTCTTCCAAAAAGAGTACCTAGAACATTATTATCAATTTTCATTTTTTATAAGTGTATAAATTACTGTATGATCTTTGAAAGATTTTTTCAATGGAATGTATGACAAGATGAGTATTCATGGATATACGCCATTGCTTGCGAATGTTGCCAAGTCACAGATAAACCCACTAAAAAATAGAAATTTCTCTCATTGGCCGAGCTAGAAGCAGGCCCTTCCCCTATATAAGGACTTTAGTTTTTCCAGTCGTCATAGTCAGTCTGTTCGTGATCGTCGGACTGTTCGTGTGCCTGAAGACGGGAACAGATTTCAGTTCCCGAAACGTCGCATCTGTTGTCGTCGAAGAGAACCTGCTATCTTCGCCTGTGTTGTTTTCGTTGTGCTGTCTCACCTACAATCTTTTCTGTCGCTGTGTTCATTTGTGTTGTCCTCGTCGTTTTTTGTCCATCATCGTTGTCCTGTTCATATACTTTGTTCTGTCTGTTTTTTTTTTGTTTTTGTTAGTCTCTACTATCATATACTGACTACATTCCTATTCTGGAATTATTTATGTGTGTGTTGACAAAGACCACATCCGGCCTTATTTAATTAATTTTTTCGTAATCTTGTTGTTAAATTTTTTATTTTCTTTGAATTTTTATGTTTTTGTGGGTTTATCTGCGACTTGACAACATTCGCAAGCAATGACGTATATCCATGAATACTCATCTTGTCATAAATTACTGTCCTGACACGTAATAAACATTTTTAAATAGAAGTTTGCATATTTAGTAAAAATAAAAACAGTAACGACCACTCGTAGTCCATTGTTCGTGAGTACGCAGTTTCAGTGACTTAATTTTAATGTTTTCCTGGATGAGAGTTAAAGAAATCACTGTTGAAAACACACAAATATATCCTATGCTATATAATCAGTTGATTTCGTACATTTCATTTCGAGCAGTGTCGGTCGGAAAACAGCGTAAATTAATAGCAAGAGATACCTCTTTGTGGTATAGAATTATAAGTTAGGTAATCGTTAAGGCACGAAACCGATTGCATAAGTTACAGCAATCACACTAAGTTGACTTAACGGTGCAGTTAATTAAGCAACGCTGATTTATACAAACGGATGTACCAGTAATCCAGTGGAATGATATATAAAGAGTGAGTAGTAAATCCTCCCAACATATCTACTACCTCAGGACAAATAGAAACACATGTTGGTAATGGTTTAGAGATTGCCACTATAAACGTTGATCTGCACAGTTACTATGTCGTATTTCTTGTGATAACATTTCTGAAGTTTTCACCAGGAATGTAATATACTTCCGGAAAAAGTAATTAGACCCTAATAGCAAGAAAAAATACGAATATGGTTATACAGGTTTTTAAATACCAGTTTTATTTATATTCAAATTTGTTTACTGACATTACAAACAATGTAAATGAAAACGATTTCGTATTGTTACTATGCTTGTTGAGTTCATTGTTTCCATTACGATCTAAATACTTCATGGATGTTTATTTTTAGGATTTTATGTAAATATAATAATACTCTCTCTCAACCTAAATCATTTGACAAGCTTTTATTTACAAAAAAAAAATACATTATTTTTTATTTCCCATCCATTTTACGTTTAGTTTAGCCAAAGGAAAGTTAGAATGTTTTTCTCAACAGTGTGCATGTTATTTCTTGGTGTAGGTGGTTCGCGATGATGTCAGAATATTCTAAATCCCTGTTTATATGTGTGTGTGTATATATATATATATATATATATATATATATATATATACATACATATATATACAGGTGTCCAGAAACTACCGTGTAATAAGCACATCACGCGGATCCTGGGCTAAATTGGAGACGAAAATGTTAGTGACGAAACGTTGTACGACGACATTTTACATGCACGATGTGGCAACGTAGCACTGTAGTTAGTCCCCTCTTGCGCGCCACAGATATCGTACATATCTTGCTTATCTTACTGCTACCGTTCTTACCTGCATACAATGGGTCCAGGTTAAAATTCTGAGTAGCACCAACATGAATCTATGTTTACTTGACGTAGCATAAACGAAATAATACCTGTCCCCAGAGCGCAAGAGGGGACTCTCCGTGCAGTGTTGACACATAGTGCATGTAAAATGTCGTCGTACAACATTTTGCCACTTACATTTTCTTCTCCAATTCAGCCCGAAATTTGCGTGGTACGCTTATTATGCGGCAGTTTCTGGACATCCTGTATATATATATATATTTTTTTGTGTGTATATATGTATATTTATATATTATTTTCAGTAATTTGTATCTTTCCGCTGCATGTAAATAAGTAAATTAAAAAATGCAATAAGCTATTTAAAACAATTACGTTAAAATAGCGCTAGCCTAAAGTAAATTCTAACAATTCTGTGGAAAATTCTTCGTCAAAAGTAACATTACACATAGTTTATCTGTGGTAAAATCCCTCTGCAAGAAGTAAGAGAGAGAAATATTCCTTATTAGCTGTGCAGAACCTATTTGCTACTCCAAATCTCTATCTTTATGTTGGACAACCTACTTGATCTCTGTGAAATTCTGAACTGTAGCGCGAAGCAGCGTGCACGGGGACAGGAAGCATTTTTTTAAGCTCTGAAATTTTATGATTTGTGTGGAATGTTTAAAACCATACATCACTACATGATTTATTTCATTTTCTGGAAGGGTTTAATCAAATCACTACTTCATTGTGCAATTGTACTGTACAAAGTTTTCTCAGAGGAATGGCCATACACAATGGTGAAGCGTGGATGTGTTCCTAGAAAAGCGGTGCTTAGCAATGATTGTAATGTACAAAACTCTGGGTGTATGGAACCGTTAGACTAGCGGTGACCTGTACACTATTCTGCCGAGTGCAAGCGAATAGCAACGAGTCATCCTGTAATAGAACCTGTGTACCTGGAAAATACTCATTGATCCCTGTAGGCATGTTAAGTCACGTAATCAGAGTGTATAGTCGGCTGAAATACCGCTTCCCTTGAAATGTGACCGAGCGAGGTGGCGCAACGGTAACAACGTTCGCCTAACGTTTGGAAGAACGCGGGTTCGTTCCCCGGCTCCGGTCATCCTGATACGATTTTCCATGGTTTCCCGAAATCGCTCCTGGCGAATGCTGGGATAGTCCCTTAACAAAGGTCATGGCCGATTCCTCTCCTACCTCCTGACATTGTAACAAGTTGTGTGTCACCTTCTATAATGACCTCGCTGTATTATTTTTTCCTAACCTACCCTAACATAATGTATTATGGTGGAGGTCGAGGAAAGAACGGACCTAAGTGCGTCTCACGGCTGAGCCCCATACGCCTACAAGCGGGAGACTTCCTGCAGCGGGGCTTGGCATCGCGACAGAGACGGTGTGGGCAGACATAGCCGCGACTGGGGCCGTGGCTACATCCCTAAGTGTACCTATAGCTTAACCTATAACTAAGAAGAGAGAGGGAAATCCAGCATAGATGACCTGGCCACAGAATAGTTAGGAT